>JACYFI010000141.1:0-11146 GCA_020975735.1 Ophiocordyceps xuefengensis
TATCACAATTTCAGTCATAAGAGGTAACAAACAATTACTATTCCGTTTCGGCAAGATAATTTACGCCCTATCCAAGCCAAAGTACACATATACCTGAAAGAATCCTTGTGCAAACCTTCTAGCAGCCAAAATTCAAGCTGGGAACTAAGTAAATATTTGCAATATAATGGGTAAAAATCTTAAGGGCAAGATAAAGTTGCTGGGTTCGTAAAAATAGTACTAGGAAATAACCAGCCTGCTCTTTCAAATATAAAAGTGATGATATTATTAAAATTCCAATGCCCGAGTATATCAAAGCTTCTTTGAAGGGTATACTGTGTTTCTATGTGACTCCGGACCTACTCAGAGTGGAGATGCATACCGTTCGTTTGATGAAAAGGACCTTATCCCTCCTAAGGCCTACGAATAGATAAAAATTATGGGGTTCGAAGGAAATCGTAACAAATACCATTAGGTAGAAGAGTGCCACATCGAAACATCATAGTCTAAAACTCTCCACAACGAATAAAAAAAAAATTAAAGCCAAACGAGAGGAGCCGTTTGATGTGGAAACCAATCACAGGACGGTTCCGGGAAAGGGGAGTGTACGGAATATGAGTTACTTTTCCAGTTCTTTATAGGGACAGGCTTTTTTAAATGCCATTCGGAAGTACTTAAGTTCAGATATTTTATAATTTATTAACAGGTATGAGTAATATAAGCAATACAAGTATTTCATGATTATCAACCTTAGTATTATAAATAATCTCTTTAGTTATCATTTCTATAGGGAATTTTATTAAAAAGAGTAAGTGCAGCGACCACTTTCATTTATGATCTCCTAAAAAAAGGATTGGGAGATCTTCATCAAACAAACGTTGGAGAATTATAAATCCCGGGAAAACCCCTATAGGTTTCTGGCTTTTACTAAGCCATATATGAAGAAATATAGAGTGGCTGAACTAATATACTCAGGTATAGTAATTCAAGGGCCAAGAAGTTGATGTAAAAACAAATGGCAATCGCGGATCCCTAAGGCAAGTAATTCATTTCGAGCAAGGAGTATTATTGTAAAAAAGAGGCAACGATAAATGCGGTAGTTGGATGTGGTATAAATTTACCGCGTTAAGATATACTCGTACTTGCGACTTCGAAAGAAAATTATTTTCAGTTAAAATCCATCGTACCAAATTATTTCAAGACAACCTTTCTCATTCTCTGTGTCTAACTTTAAGCATACAAAGCGTACCTTTAGACCCCTGATATTATATCAGGGATTCTCTGCATCAGAAGGATGCTTCTGTTTTTAATTAGTAAAATGCACCAAAAAAACCTATAGGATGACAAATTCGAGGTTAATTTCTCAATTGATCTTCTATGCCTCAGAGACCTAGATCATTTTTAAACTTTATTAAAGCTATTTTGGAGCAGGTAAAAATAGGTAAAGAAGAAATGGTTGTTGTGTTATCTAACATAGGCTTCTTTAGATCAAAAATTCATAAAAAAGTAATAGCCTCTCTTTTGGATAATAGAATCCTCTAAAGAAACGTCAGAAATATTCTGTATTTTATTTATTTAAAAAGATAGTCGTCTATGAATGCAACGAGGGGGAACATTTAAACCTGAAGGTTGGCAAAAAAATTTAATATTAGCAGCTCTTTAAAATAAAGATTTTAACTCCTTTTTACTTTAGAGGCTTACCCCTGATACCTGTTGCTTAGCAAGAGACCATTATTAACCCACCTGTAGTTTCCAATTAGACCCTCAATGTGGTAGTTGGGTTTTACCAAGAGGTGAATGATGTTTTAAAAATTAGGTACTAGAGAGTCTTAAATTACATAAAACAGGAAGTCGTTGTATATACTATTTTTGGGTATTCAACCAACATGTTAGAGGATGAATTTATATTGAAAAGGTTTATGTAAGTTTCTTTTGGGATGTGGTCAAACTTATTCGTTATAAAAGATTATACTGAGTTTAGATGTCGAATATTAAAAATATTATAAAAGATTTTAACTTTTTTCAAATACAAAAGTAACCTGTTCTTGGTGATTGTAAATCTAAGGATTCTATAAGATTGAGGACAAAAGTAGCAATAAATTGGTACAAAAAAAAAATCATTAACTACCAAGGTATTCCGAGTATCAGATGTCGTCCAATTAAGGACAAGGAATGAATAAAGGTAGGGATCATCCTAAAAAAACTACTTCTGACAGTAATATGATTATATAAAGTTTTTTATTTCTTTAATTTTGACAATAAACTTTAACCCACATTCAATATGGACGTTTATGATGCCTATACCTAACTTATAGGTTACAACATTTGTGCTTTAATTAGCTAAATATTTTCTATATTCATTTTATTGAGTCTGCAATTAGTTTTATTTATAACAGGGGTCAGGGTCTCATAGCAATGAGTTGGAGTGAGCTTTCATATTATTTAATGATTCTTTTTATCTCCTTTTATAATATATAGAACAGGCAGTAGGTTTGAAACCTTGAGATTTAGAATAAAAAGATTATTTGCTTATAGTACAAAATAAGTTCATTGTGGTTTTTAGATTAATTAGTTTAGGTATTTATCTAGTATTGGGTTCAACTCCAAGCATTTATATTTATTTTATCACATATACAATTAGTAATTTTGAGAATGCATTTTTCATACTAGGTAGCAATAGGTTCTCTTTATATATGCTAATAGCTAAGTGAAAATAGAAAGAACATGAAGAATTAATGGGTTAAAACAAATTCTCCTATACAATTAGTTAAATCAATTAAAAGGTTTTATTTTTATATTAATCTCTGTTTTTAGCTTTAAGTTCAAGTCTATTATATTTTTTCCATTTGTAGGTGTACCCCTGTTTTAATCAAGCGATTTCTTGGTTAAACAAGTTGGTATTAGGCAGCTATGATAATAGAGTTTAATATCTTATCTTAATCGCTATAGTAAAACGAGTGTTTTATTAGGTGTGTGTATCGAATTTAAAGTATGTAAAAGAATGTTTTTTCAGCTTTTGACTCGGACTATAAATTATACTTTATTAGAAAATTTTTGATTAAAGGTGCTGTACTATATCAAAGGAGGAATGTTAGCTCAGGCTATTTGACATAAAACAAATTCTTGCTCGGACCAGCCGGTACGGACAAAAATTTAAGTTTAATAAATAATATAAGGCATATCCAAAGTCCATATCTTTTGTCATATCCTGTATAACTACAATCCCTACTATTTCGTTATTTTATTAATAAGAAGGCTAATGCATGGTAACCCATATTGGACAAAAATTTCTTTTTTTAATGGTTTAAATGAGTAGTATGACTTTTATTTTTTATGATGTGTCAAAACTTAACCTAATTATTATTTTTGCTCTTTAAATTTTATAATAAGGCACCCAAACCCTTACCAGAGAAATACTTATTTAATTCGAGGTGTAGGATTTTCCATAGTTTTTAGCGTCAAAAATAGAACTCAATTGGTCAAATTCCTTAATTTTTTGGCACTTTAGTATATTTTTATTAGCATTTAGAAATTCCTAGGTTAAGTTTTCCCCTTTTTGGGTCTTAGTGGCTAATGAAAATGGGATATATGGTTCAATAAAGACTTTATCATTTTATAGGTATTATAATTGCAGGTTTGTAATTTAGAATGTAGGTAAAATGGCTTTTAAAAATAGATATGTTAGACGAATCCTTTTAAAGTTTGTTTAAAATCAAATAAATGGGTGAATTCTTATGCAGAGATAAGTAAATGAGCTTTTTCCTTCCTCTACAACTAGAAGGGTACAGCATGCCACAAAGGCCACCATTATTTTTCTACCTCTGAAAATATGCCTAAAACTCCAATTTTATAGGCTGAGGCATGCTACTTGCGTCACCAGTCCGCTTCAATAAAGTAAAAAATAAGACTTTTCTTTACGGGGCAAAAGTAGGTAATAGAGACTTCATAGTAGAGAATCTTATATGAAAAAGGCATTTCCGTGTTACAATCTTCGAAAAAAATAATAGGTGCAGGGGTTGGCAACACTGGGTGTATTAGGACAGGAGTAGGAAAGGGAGAGTATTTGGGTTCGGTTAAATCAGAGGTTTAGCTGAAACGCCCCTTTCATTAAAAAACCAGATTATTTCTTGTGAGCTCAATACTTTAGGTTTGTATCTAGAAGGCAGACTGCGTTATTCGCTTTAATGATTATTATTATTACTAACTAGCCTAATTTTGTTTGGTGATTAAGTCAAACTCGTTTAATATACAGCCTGATATGGTGGATAAGGAGAGGGGTAGGGGTTGTTTATCTAAAAAAACATTCTATTTAATAGAAATTCTATAGTTTTTACCAAAATCTTTGAAAAATTTATTAAAGACATTTATATACTTAGACGCCCGCCTAGCCCGCTTGAGGTTAAATTTCCAAGAAGCGCTACCCTACAACATGAAGGGTTACTTCTGAGTTACATGATACTCCCATTGTTATTATTTAGTGGTTTAATCTATTTGTGATGTAGGATGAATACTCTTATTACTTTTAGTTAAAAGAAAAACTTCGAGACTGATGCACCTACTATCCACAAGGTATTTTAAAACATCCATGGGAGAAAAGTTCCTATATCGAAAAAGTTGTTCGTAAGAATTTGCAACCAATGTAAATTTCGTAGTTTTATACGGTAATTTATAGTCACCTTCCCGTCGTTAATCACCGCTTTAATAAAATAACCCCAGCCCGTAAAAGTGTATCTAAATGCGTTTGCACGCCTAGCAATGGATACCTTAAAAGAGACATCAAAATATAATCAGGGGATATATATCGTGTAATGAAAAATTAAACAAATGATAATTTTAATGGTAGGGGTCAGGCTAAAGACCTTATCCTAAAAGATTAAAAAATATTTTATCTTGTTATTAAAACCTAGAATAGTATATAAAATACATTTCATAGAAGATTAATTAAATTGGGATTCTCAATTTTTTTCCTCGTTACAAATATTAGAATACCTGTGAAATTCATGGTATTATTGCTTTCTAGAGAACCAAACTTTACGTTTGGATAATTAATTCCCTGAATATAATAATACTAAAAGTAGCATTGGGAGAGTTCCCTGATCAATAAACACTTCCCGAACAAAACTTAAAGCTCGAAGATTATTAAGTCTCTTATACGGAAAATTATTGTAAAGGGAAAATTCACTTATTCGGCGTACTGCCTCAGAGAAACTAAAATATTAAGAGTTTAAGCAAAGGACAAAGATAATAACCCTTAATTTGGAAAAACTCAGTAATCGAATCAGCTATTGCAGTTTAATGTAGACAAAAAAAGCTTTAGGCTACGAATTCATTTAAGTGAAACTAAAGTTAAGAAATGAGTTGCAGGTAAAAGGGTAATCTCGATATACATATAGTGAAAGTGTTCATGTGAAGGATTAAATTGTAGGTAAGAGTTTTGGATCAGCAAACAACTGCATAAATTCTTTAGTTAGTGGAAGTTCACTTTAAGATATAAAAAAAACTTCAGGGGGAATTCTTCAAAAAGAGAATATATAGTCAATTCAGGTTCAACAATCTTTAGCTTACAATTAAACTGGGAATAAAAAATTTACTATATGCTGAGAAATTCTAAAGGCCTTAGTACTTAATAGTGAAAATCCTTTTAATGGGGATGTAACGAATGGACAATCAGCAGGAAATATAAAAATTCACCTAGAGACCTACAACGTGGAACAAAACCTTTTTAAGGTCAGTAATATAGTCCAAATTATTAGGAACACATAACATATAACTTTCAATCGAAGGTTAATTTGAACTATAACCAACTGCAGTTATATGAATACTATAAGCCCTTTTCCATCTTATGAATAATTTATATTTAAGATGAAATGAAATGAATCCCTGTAAGGAAAGTTTTAGCCAGAAGGTCACCAATATATTGAAGTACAGTATCCTTGTATTTATTAAAGATTTCTAATGAAGAATTTATTCGAATTTGGTTCATAATTATAGTACCCGACATCTGATTTGAACAAGGGAGGATTAAAGTGAATGTTAGAGTAAGACATACCGATGTTTTATATTACCTGAGTTAACCACAATTCTTAGTATTGGGTATAACATAGGGGATGGTCAATACCATTTTTTTGCTTTGCCCTTCATTGGGATAAAATGTGATGGCATTCCGGTGACTAATCAAGTTTCAGTTTTATTAAAGAGAAGATATTTTTATGGAATCAGTGTTCAGAAATATTGAATTAATTTACACATTACTAATGCCATAAGTTTATAGAAATCTGTAAATATAGACAAATTTGGTTATGACTGCAATAATGCATTTAACTTAATATAAAATTTGTCCACTTTAGTAATTTTTGCCCTGGGCTTGGTCATGTATAATTTTATTTTTCCTTAATCCCGGTGAGCCGGGGGGGTTTAGGGTACAGAAGTCTACACCCCAAGGCCCCTAGTCCAGCTTCATTCAAAAAGTGGGGTATTAGGGTTGTAAAAGTAAAAACAGTGATGTACGGACATAAGGATTGTAGGTTCAAATCTTACTATGTCCCTATATTGAATGACTAAGAGTATATATATGTATTGCGTATAACAGTCGAACTCAAGTTTGAATATTAAAAATAAACCAATGAGTCATAACCTTAGTCACTTTTTTTAATAGGAAGCTTAGGGTATTCGTATATTTAATGAAAAAAAAAAATATTTAATGCCTTATTTTTAAAAAATAATGCTATTATTATAACATTCTATATTTGGTAAGTTTCTATTTAACCTTGGAACGATATTAAGACAAACCGTATGCATCTACATTATAGTAGGGGTGCCGGACAGAATCTGCTATTGGCCTCAGCAATTCTAGTTGCCTTTTATGACTAAGAGAATTATTGCTATAGGAATATAAAATAATTATTAGTAATATTGTTTATACCCATTTATACTTGGGTAGTATAGTTTTCCGGCCTTTTTTTGTAGAAAGTTGGTGTGTCCAGTAGTCGTTATTACAAGTTGTTCTATGTAATAATTTCAACAACAATATGGCTATTTATTGGATTTTTTTGAAGGTAAGAGATTAAAATAATTAATCCAGAAGTTCTTATATACATTCTTAGATGAATTACATAGTGAAATTAAATATGATATGAAATGTTTCGAATTGATAGTTTATACCAGGTGATCTATGGATAATACCGTATTATTATAAGCTCTTAGTTCATACGCATTTCATAGGATATATGAGCCATGAGATGATCCTTCGGAGGATCACCTTCATGGGTGGTAAAGCGGTGTCTATCGGGGGCATAAACTGTCAAACCTCCGGGTGATTCCTAAAGCTTATCAGGTAGCAGCTTAATTGAAAAGACTATTAGGTCGGCGCGAGTAATAACTAGTACCGGTAACAAAGCCTATAGAATGAGTGGAAAACGAAATGGACATTCGCGGATTAAAGTCAAAATACTAATAACAGTTTGGGCTGTAAAAGAGCAAAAGAGTAGAGGCAGTCTGATCGATTCAAGCCCAGAATTTATTCGTTTAAGGTGTACTTAGGGCGTTCCGAAATAAACAGGGAATTTTAATTCCGGTTTCAATCAAGAACAAGGTTGAAAACTTCCCATGTAATGCCCATTCTAAACAATTCATTTAAAAAATATTCTGACCTATAATTCTGACAGTTTAACCCAATCCTTGATCTGGTTAATAAGGACGGTGAGCGGTTCTTTAGTATAATAAGTAGATTAGAAATAAACCATGAATATTAGGGTTGACGTGTTCAATTGAATATTCAGAATTAGGTCTTACATACAAAAGATCTAACTTACATATATCCTTTTACCACCCAAATAGTTTAGGTGTGTCGTTCCTCATCATATGGTTCAACCGAGGATTTAGTTAACTACTGACATAGATTCAATTGAAGATTTAAATATTAAACTATTTATTTTTTAGAGAAAATATCCGCTTTTTTATCTCTAAAAGCCCACGGGGTTATATTATTGTTAAACACAAGCGGGTAAGAATTGTAAAAGAAATAAGTCCATCTTAGCTGTCAAGGTTACGAATCAAATAGAAATAGAAAAAGCATCAATGACATTTTAGTTAACATCTGACACGTTAAAATCAGAGTTTAGAAGTGTAATACCTCCTGTTGAAAGACCTGTAATAAATGTCTGTATAATTAATTTAGACCAGATTGAAATTCAGGGTTTGTGTAGTGCAGAGGGGAAATTTGATTTTCGTAATGCCACAACCAACAGTTTAATAGGTTATCGAGTACAATTAGGGATTAGAATGATCTCAACATAGATAGAGATTTAGATATTAATGGAGTAAAAATAGTTGGATATTATTTAGGATCAGGAAAATAATACAAATACGGACGGAACATCTGCATAATTTAAACACATTTAGTTCACTTTTGCTGGATATTACCCAATATAATAGTTCATTATTTTAAAAAAACCCTATTATAGGTATAAAACTTTATGGATTATCTGTAATTGATGTAAATCCCAATTTAATGTAGTAATCGTGCTCATCTTAGGTTGAAGGTATAAATTCAATTTTAAGAAAAGATTAAAAAAATCTGGTATGAAATATGGGTAGCAGTTTTTAAGATGAAATAACCATTGTTAGTTTCAAACTCACCCAATAGAATCCATTTAAGATAAATTATGAGTTTAAAAGCATAATCGAACAGATGTCTTTTAGCTAAATTTAAGCCTGTTTAACTTTTATGATGATTATGCTAGTAACTGGGAAAATATTACCTGTTTGATGTTTGTTAAGGGTGAGAAGGTGTGGGGGGGTTGTTTCATATCCTTTTAGGTAGTTTTTGGATTTCTTGAATTGCAGCTAATCAAAGTCTTTAGCGGGCATTTGTTCCAACTAAATAGAGTTGGAATTGTTTTTTAACAAATAGGTTTAGTTGCTTGAGTACAGATGCATCTTAATAGGTAGTTTAGATTTAATGTACAATATTGTTCCAAGAGCATCCCTTAACTAACGAAAATGGTTAAACTTAATAGGTATATGTTTAGTTAATACGGAGCTATGGCTAAAAGTTCACCTAGGTAGGTCTCCATATTTGATAAGCCCATGGCGATGGAAGGACCTGCGCGCCCGGTTTACCGGCGTTAATACACCTGCCACAATGGGTTACGGCTCGTGTATATTATTCAATTCGGTTCCATACTCATTTAATTTGAATACAAGGTATAACCCCTGTATTACTTTTATCGTTATTGATTAGGAGCATTAACGTCAGTCGTGTTAGCTCCTTCTTGTAGGATTTTTCACAAGATATAAAAAAATACATTCTTATTTGACCTACGTCTCAATTTAGGTATTGAGGGTATAGCTATAGGTTTATCTTCTTTAATATTTTGCTATAATTCACATTTTAATAAATTCACGCTTTCCTAACAAAAAGGATTGTTATTCCTGGTGCATCCGTGCCTGTTATAGACGCTGTAGTTGATAATACGAGATCCTTAAAAAGAGATATGGTGGATTAAATGTGATTCTTCCTCTTTAACTCTATTACAGTTATATTATTTCTGGTCTTAGTCATAATGGCTTCCCTTTTATGACAAATGGTTTCAAAGTAAATATTTTTATATTAGAATCGTTTGCTTTTGGTAATCTTGCTTAGTAGTATTAAACGTGTAATTTTATAGCAGTAATAGGGTCGCGATATTTTACTACACTAAATTTAGTTAAATTAATAATATTTTAACCCTTGTTTTAGCTAATTCACTTTAATGGGACCCCGTAATTTATTATACAAAATGCAATGGAATGCGTACATATTCTAAGTTACCCATGTTTCTCTCAGCTCTATTTTCAATTACATCTTGTTCACTTTATACTAATAGAGATATTTGTTTATTATTGGTTTAGGGTCTGGACTTACTTATACAGATAATAGTATATTTATTTACCACTATGCATAGAAATTTAATAGACACAGACCTTGCTGGGTATCCTCTTTTTATTTAATATTACTTTAATATTCAAAGTATTATGTTTTTCAGCTTTACTATTGCTTATATACCTGAATTTATGACCTAGTGCTTATCAATTTCAATTATCTAGTTAGCTCATTATATATTTTGTTTTTTCAAACCAACCTGTCTTACTAGAATTTTTTTATAATAAATTTATAGTGAATAAGTTTAATGATAATAGAAGTCAACCAACTTAAAGGTATTAGATATAGGTGTATAGAATGAGTTAGGGTCCTATGGTATTGGAAGTAGTGTTAACAACAATAGAATAAACAGTTTTCCTAACTTTAAGAAGGAGTGCGTAACAGATTACGACTCGTTTAATACTTTAAAGTATTTGTTTTACGTATTCTATACTTTCTTTCGCACCAACTTGTTTGATTTAGTTTAATTCAGTTATATGTTATCTTGTGTACATTCTATTAAGCTAATCGTATTTATATAGTTTTTATTCTTAAGTGACGCACGGAAAGTGTTGGGCCTATCAGGTTCAATCAAAAAAAATCTGGAAGTCGGCTAGTTGTTTCACAATTATAATGGAATCAAACACTTGTTTTAGTATAACTTCCAATCCAATAGGTGGTTCTTACTATAAGGAAGCTTTCTCTACACACTTTTTTTTCGGTTAAGGACCCGGCCTCATCTTAGCAATAAATTAGTGGTCAGGCCGAACAGGGAGGGCTTTATGATAAGGAAAAAAGAGTGAAAATTGTCTGAAATAAGACCGCTAATTTTGATTTTCTGGTAACGTTCGGGTTCGAGTAAGATCCAGGACAAACTTTATTAAGATAGAATGGAGATTAGTTATCTTCCTTTAGAAAACTTAGCTGATCAGGAAGGGTAGCTAGAAGTGAACCGCAGAAAGAGTAATCATAAGGATCGGGGGACGAACTTAATACTCATGTGAAGGAGGGGTTCCTGAGCCCGAACTCTCCTCAAGTTGGACACTGCCCCATCCCGATTCACCTCAAGCTTGGACCATCAGCACCCGCTCCCATATGCCCTCAACTCTCATTGTATTTCCCAAATTAGCCCGGAATGAACTTAAAGCTTCTGTTCGCTAACAGATTCCAGATAAATAGATTCCTGTAGAAGACAATGTTAGATGATGATTTTGCTTGCCAATCAAAAAAGGGAATCGGATATGAAGATGTAAAAAACAAAGGTAA
>JACYFI010000142.1:0-10045 GCA_020975735.1 Ophiocordyceps xuefengensis
CCAAGTAACTCTACTAATTTAAAATAATAACTTAAAAATTTAATATCTAATTATTTATTATATACTTTTTAAATAAAAAGCCTTCTATTTCTTTACTTTCTTTTGGTTTTTATTTGTTTATAGAAAAGGTAGAACTAAGTAGCCTAATTAATCTCTTACTTTCTTATGATACCTGACTGTTACAAGAATATTTATCTTTTTAATTACCCCTTTGCGGTTGTTAAATGATCTTAACAGCTATAATCTACTGATACTGTTTATATAAATCCTAAATAATCGTCTTAAACTTTATACCCTTGTAAGGATATTATTGAAATGAAAAGGAATTAATTTTTTCTTTACTACTAAAATTTATATACACGATAATTTACTTCTCATCGGTCTAGTATTAAAGCTTTCTCAATCGTGTCACACACCCCTAATAAACCCCATAAAATTTTTTCGGTTAATAAAACTTCATCTCTCGCATGTTGAAGGTAACTAGAGAACACTAAATTAACATTATTACCCAAGTAGTACAGTGTTTATTACATTAATGACTTAACGATAAAAAGACAAGACCCTCTCCATCTACAGATCCAGCAAATCAATTAAGTATCTTTAATATCATGTGACATCAATGCCCCTCAAGCGTGGGTACCAGTTTATCAACATTTTAGGGAGAAAAATTGAATTTTGTTACTTTTCCAGACAGCATTCTGTTCATTAGGATCACCCTTTAATTTTTACCCCTCATACCATTACCCTTTCATATCAGAGCGGTGCGCCATTACTGTTAAAAGTAAATTTATTAGCTTGTTTGAAAAAAGAATAAATCTGGCTTCCGTTTTTGAGGCAAATAAAAGGGGTATCTTACAAAAATGAGTATAAATGTTTTAGTCCAAATCCTGTGGCGGATTTGGACACTAATGCTTGCCCTTATTTTTTATCTCATTAATCTCATTCAATGACTATCCCAAAAAATTTGAATTTTTTGCTAGTATAAAGGTTATCTTCTAATTCTGTAACCTCTATTTTAAATTCCGTGTTACCCATAAATAGCCTGACAAGTTGTATGGAACTACCTTTGAACTTTTTTAAATAGAAATCCCGTTCACCAATCTGTAAAACTGTTACTCATAAGGAGGTAAATGAATCCTTTTTGAATTTCGTACTATAAAATTTTTCTAACCAGTTTAGCCGGCAAGCTAAATTTGTAAATTGCTTATGGATTTTCAGAGGTTACAAGCCAGGTTTTATATGAATTATTCCACTAACTTAAAGAATGGTATAACAACTTATAATAAGTATATAAAAAATTTATATTTCTATAACACCTTTACAACAAAAAACGTACAACTCAATTAGAAGCTAAAGTGAAATCAGTTAAGGCCTAAAAATACTTTTCAAAAAAAATGTACCATTAAAAGCTCCTTTTTTATCCCTTTAAATTAAAGAGTGTGGCGAACGTAATGTTTGTTTCCATAGGATAATTATTATTAGCTTATTCTTAATAATGGTAATTCTGCGAAAGGGATTAATAGGTTCTATACCCCATAGGAGGTTCATTGGTCCCTAATTCTTACTGATTGCTAGTTACAAGCACTCACCTTATTAGTTTTAATTTAGAAATCTTTTATATTTAATACTAATATTATATTTTCCTATTCATTCTAACCTTTTTTATTTTTGTTAATTTCGATCCATACCTTTTCTCTTAGCTTAATTGGGTTTTTTCTTCTCATTAGAAGCCGGCTTGTTGTAAAATCTTCGTATTTTATTTAATTTTATAACCATGGTAATTAAAATTTTAAAATATGGTATATTTATTTAACAACATTCTGTAAATTTTTTACAACATAATATCACCCACATCTAATTCAAGGATATATTTCTACCACAACTGTAAATGTTAGATATTAACTTTCTAAAAGTTCCTTTATCCTTTACTGTTTTGAGTTAACATAATAAATTCTGTAATCTACTGTTTCTCCCTAATATTTATTGTCCGGGGTGATTTTTTTACACATGCTATTAAATAAACCACCCTTCCGCCGTCTTGGTAAAAACCGGCTATTCAATTAATCAGTTAAAATTTACTTTTTGGCGGAGCACTACTGGGTTTAAAGCTTGGCCTTAGGGGAAACAAAGGCTTTACCGCCAATACAGAGAATCTTTTCCACTACTTTAAATGTAGCTTTAATAGATATAACTTTATTTAAAACCTTATCTAATGTACGCAGGATTTGACCTTTGTATCTCAAATTAAAACTTCTTTAAAAGGAAAATTAGTTCGGACCTGGCCTTACAAAGTTAAATAAGGGTAGTTATGTAAGAATGATTAAATTATTAAATTTATATCTTGAACCCAGATACTCTGAAATGAACAGATCGCCCGCCCCCCTAATTTTGAGATGCTTACCCTACCACCAAATTAACAATTGAATTGTTTCCTAAATGCTTAAAATCCCTTTATAGGAAGAACCTATCGAAATATAGCTTTTTTACCTCTATAAACCTAACCTTAGATTCGAATTCGTGAGTACACACCGTCATTAAAAAGCATCCTTCCGCCATCATCGTAAACCCCAGTAATATTAATAAGTTTTAATCGAAGGTTGATTTAAATAATGTAGTTTACTAAAGAAATTATGAATGTTTTGAGTATTCTTTAAAACATGGATATTTTTTATCTAACATTTTTTTTTGCGAAAGCCTCGTAAATATAGTATTTAATTCTCTTTATAGAATTTTGTAAAATCCAAGTATAGCGCCCGGCGATTGTTAAGCACACCTTACATATTTGTAGAATAATATGAGGAACCGTCTGCTGTTGCTTCTCTTACAGATAATATGACTATCTCGATTTAGGATCTGGATAGCCCCGATTCCTTGGACTAAGCCAAGAATCTTAATGATTTACTATATCTCTGCATCATATGAGACCACTAAAACATCTTCATAAATGCTTAGTTATTAAGCTTTAAGGGTTTTCCCCCGGGAGTTTGCGGGGCTACGTATCCCACAGGTGCTTTCTATGGATATAACGCTCAAAAATAAGCAAGGAAAAATTAAAGCTCCGAATAACTTAAATAATTATCCACCTAAAATTTTTTAATCTTTTTTACAGCGGAGGTGTGGGTTGACCTAACTACCCTCAATTAAAGGTAGACAAGAAACCACCAATACTAAGACTAAATACTTAGTGTTATTTAGTACTAGTACGGTACCCAATCTAACAAAAAAAATATCTTCCTGCTGCAAAGAGTAGAAGCCTTCTTGATGATGTATTGGCTGAAAATAGCAAATATATTTATGTATCTAATTACTAACAATTATTTTTAAGTGGGTCTCCAATTTATTCTCCTGTACCGACCCCTTATTGATAGCATTACTTAGGGAATAGAACCGTCTTCCAAAGTACTGCTACATGGAGTTAAAACGTTTACCTAATATTTTAATCCCTTTTATATAAAACTTAAAAATTAAGTGTTTACTAGTCATTAAAGGAAAATTTTAGTTTAAAATAATGTAGATCATAATGTACATGGATTTCTGTCAGATGGGGCATAGAATACAACTTTTTGCTGCGGCTCCTTGAAAATAGGGATTAATATTTCCACCGCATTATAATTTCAAATTACACCTTGAAAAAATTATCTGCAATTGTGTCATGACTTAGACTCTTGATTATCTATTTAATTTAGGGCTGTTGGTTGGTTAAGTGAACAGCTACATGCACCCTTAGCAAGAAGCTAGGAAATAATTTATAATAGAAAATAAAACAATTGTATTTATTTCCTCCGAGAACATCTATTCTCTGCGCAAGAATTCAATAAGAAAAATGTCCCGCCAGTTGACAAGAATTCCCCCGGCTAGTCGTGCCATTAGAGTCTAAACTATTGTATTCTAAAGAGCCGTAGCTTTAATAACAGATTTCACCTCGCCATTTCTTAAATATCCTAAAGCTTTGATGAATGCTATAATCTTCGGGGTAACAAAAAATTTTGACCTTTTGGAAAGATTAATAATATTTATAGCTGCCTTCCTGCATTAATTATACTATATCTTACATACCCCGTCTTTTTTGCTGCATATATAATACCTGAAAATCAAGAACTTGTTGGAATTTTTTCATACTATCGGGTTTATCATCTTTAAGGGGCATATGCTTCGCTCAGTCACCAAAAAACTTATTTAGGTCGATCTTATAATTGAATCCATCAACCTCCTATCTAAGCGCGCACGAGATAAATACCTAAATGATATTAGCGCCAGTCCAAAGTTACTATTTCTTAGAGTGTAATATTTTTAAAGATCTCCTCATTTTAAGAGTACTATTGTATTAAAATTTAAATGAGTATAACTGATGCCGTATATTTTTCATATGGTTTTACTCTAGAAATTGTTACGAAATTAAAAATTAGTTACTAAATATTTTGTTGGCTATATTTTATTTATATTAGTTTAATTAAGTATTAATCTTTAACCATGGGTCTTGGTAGGACCCTGAAGAAAATATTTATCTGGTCTCAGTATCCTGCTAGATCGGCCCTAAAGGGTTTTCCATGCTAATCGTTAAAATTTAAAACAAGGCACGGAAGGGATATTTAAACCTTCTGGACTTTTATTTCTCGTAATTCCAAAATGTCTTAGATGCAATTACTGATTAACTATGAGCTATGAATAGAAACAATCAATAATTTATTAAAAAAAGATGCATAGATAATGCAGCAATGATTTGTTACGCAGTATAAAGATATTGCTCGTATAGCGAATGGCCAAGGGGAAAGGTGGAACCTAAGTGAACAGGGATGCTCTAGATAAAATTCACTTCGGAAGCAAATATGTCCCCACTATATTAAATAATAAAAAACATACAACAAGTATTGTATGAGTCATGAAATTTCTCCTTGTTAAAACCTCTAAGATGGAGTCGAACTATCTATAAAAACGTATTAACGGTACGCCGCTTACCGGTTAACTTGAAGCTTGTTTGCTTTCAATTTAAATTATCTTAAAACTTTTACCTTTTCCGCTTGCATAAGGAAAAAATACAGACTGTCGGTTTGTGCTTTATGCTTCATTTTTCTCATGCTTGCAAGGCTCAGCTTAATAAAAAAATAATTTTTTCACATCTTTATATGCAAGCTTACGCTCTGTGAAGTAACCCCACCAGAAAAAGATATGCGGGCGACGCTGCGCTAGCCAGCACAAGGAGTTTACTAAGCGAAGACAAGGCTGATGAGGCTACGCCCACTATTTTCTTAGATTAAAGTCATTAATATGGGGTCTTCACCAGAGAGCTAAAAAGATAGATAATCCCAGCTTATGCTTAGATAAAAACAAATAAGTAAGCTGTGCTATTTTA
This sequence comes from Ophiocordyceps xuefengensis, assembly GCA_020975735.1. Lineage (NCBI taxonomy): Eukaryota > Fungi > Ascomycota > Sordariomycetes > Hypocreales > Ophiocordycipitaceae > Ophiocordyceps > Ophiocordyceps xuefengensis. Next base: position 5,351 of record JACYFI010000142.1, read on the forward strand.
CACAGCATTTAGGCTGAAGGCTCGCTTAATCCCTTCAGTTAAGTACATAATAAAAAAGGGTTGTACAAAAATACAAAAGAGTAGTGTATTAAGTTCATTAGTAGCAGACTTATTTATTATTTTTTGAGAGCTAGCTTGCTTTAGGCTTGCTAAGCAAAAAAAATAATTCCAGCCAGCATAATAAAACTAACGGTTTGTTGACTGGTTGTTTAACCTGCAAAAATGTTTAAGATCAAAGTTGGTGTTTTCTGGGGCTCGTGGTTTGGTTGTTAACATATTAATACATAGATGCACTTTCTCTAACTGCCAGCTACTATTTTTTCCTTTGGTTTTTAGAGGCTCATTAAACCTAGGCTTGTGGCTCTCACAGACAGCACTTTAAGAAAAATATACTAATACTAAAGAATCTTTACGAATAAAAAGCTAATCCTTAAATCCTGAAATTGTATTTTATAATTATCATTCTAGTATTGAAGCGGAAAAAGGTACTTCGAAACAGCCTAAATCCTAAAAAGTGCTATTTAGCAAATGGTTTAAGCCTTAACCAATAGCATACTTTTCCTTTGTTAAAATTCAGGTCTTCTGCCGAAGCGGCATAAACGAGGAGGCAGGTACCACCTCTATTATTTTATGAGCTTAATTGAGCTCTTATATTTGAAACCCAAAGGTTATGGATTATGCCGGTCACCGCCCTAAAAAAAATTATAACGAGCTTATGCCGTAATCCGATAATGCTCATTTGTTATTAACTTAGCTATTAACAAATCTCAAAAACCTATTCAAAATGTTTCCTTCTATTCTATTGGTTATGTGTTTTGTTCTTTTCCCTTATTCCCCCCCCCCCAAACAGCCAAGCTTTCAGATTTCTTTTGAATGAAAGCGACCCTTATCCTATTTACCTGTACTTCAAAGCCTACGAATATAGCCAGCTGTGCGCCCAGCTTAACTAAGAGGCCCTAATTTTTGTAATTAATTATTGAAAATAGCCGTGCCTTCGCGATCGCAGCCCGAGGTGCCTGATCGATTTTAAGACGTTGACCCTCCATAGCTAATAAATTTAAGCACATTAAACCAAAGAATAACCAGAATTAGGAAGTCTAAAACGGAACTTAAAACTTATTGGAAACGTTCTAAGAATTAAATACTGACGAAAGCTCTTCCTCTCCAATTATTTATTATTATTTTCGAATTAGATACCGGAGTCAACGCGATTATCCTATTATCGTGACAGGATAACCCCTTTAACCAGTTTAAAGTTACTAAAATTCTTTAGTAATCATATTGTCCCAATTGTAGGAGACGAAGAAAGGATTCGCCCCCAACTTCGTAAAAGAAATAGCTATCGACTTCAACACTCAAACGCGTTCGTTACGATAAAAGGAACCCTCCTTTACAGAAACAAGAAATATAAATCATAAGTTTATGTTTAATTAATCCCGTGCAACTTTCCACTACACGAACCCGTATTTTCGACCTTAACACAAATTAGAAACCCGGCGCATACGAAGATCCCAAAATAGACTGCTTTTGGTGGTGTTCAGATAGATACCATATCTACACGAAAACCTACAATGTTTTCTTTTTACTAATTTACATAAGAAGCAAACCGTTCATTGCATAAGCTCTTTTCAGCATGCCGACGAGGGCTTAGTACCCCAATCCGAAGGGTCATTCACCGTGACATGGTGCTATTCACGATACTAGTAATTACTTTATTCTATGGTAGTCGAATTCAGACTACAATCTCTTTAATAATTTTTATCCATCTTTTTGAGATTAGCTTTAAATTTCACATTCTTTTCAACTCTTTGTTCTCCAATGGCTTTACTCAATTTATCTGGATATATATTATTAGCTTATTTCAGCACTACTTACTAATACTCTCTTTAACCGATTTCATTCCAGCTTTAAACTCCAGTTTTAAGTTTCTGTTCTACCCTGAAAGGAGAATAAATGACCCTTTGAAACTTTTCACCTATTTCAGCTGCTTTACATCAATGCTAATAATGTATGGTTAATTGTTACACCTACTACCTTATGATTAATAAAAAATAGGTATAATTTACTCTAATAATAATTAGACGAAAATTTTCTTACAAAAAATTACTACCATGTACGTACCATCCTTTACAACTAATATACCTACACGCCGAAAATAGGGCAAGTATAACACTCCATCTAAGGCCTTTCATCCCCATTATTCTTGAGTTATTGGATATTAATGTACTCCAAATCCTGGTTGGACGCAGGAGATTTGCTAATTTTTAACCCATAAAAACAACCTCACCCGATTTAAACCCAGCAATTTCAAGTGAGTAGTCTTGGTATGATATTGTCTGACACCATAAGTGGTCTAAGATAGCTTTCAATTATTATTTCGGGTTAAGCCCTTCTTTATTCTCGATAAACCTATTTATCCATAGAAGCTTTTAATTGATACAATTTCCATGAAATCCTTTCTATTTTTATTTAAATGTCTTTATTTCTGATGTAAACACGGACTTTTCCTAAATACAAAGGGAGTCCCGCAATATTTTTTTTTTATAATTAAAGGATAGTTATCGATATTGTGGTTAACTAGAAGTAGATATTCATGTTAGATCTCATAATGTATTAACATATTAAAGATTATCTGCACCATGTTTACTATAGTCACCCTTCCCTTTAAAAAAAGGTTTTGGGATACTACTTTTAAGTATCTATGATCGCCCTTCTTGGTGTAAAACCTAATACCTAATCTTAAAGCTCACAATTATTAGAAAACTGTCTGAATTTTTTTTTCTTCAAATAAAAATGGCAAAAAATCCCTCCTGCATCAAAAAACCTTGTTTATAAACCCAGGGGTGGATTTAGGTTAGTATTTTCTTAATCTAAGATCTTAGCGCAACAGTGTTAATAATAACGTGGTGACTTTATATTTTGACTAGGGGATATATATTTAAGAAATGGTTTTGGATTTTGATAATTTCTTTCGAAAACACCAGTAGAGTACAACCGCTTAATACCTAAATATTAGTATAACTACATCTACTGTTGCTCTTTTTACATTAAAAGTTTGTTTATCGGCCTGCGGGACATTTAAGCTGGTAATTGGCTGAGACCGGCGATAAACTATTTCCTTTTCGATCCATCTTCTGCTTATTACCATACACTTGCCGGTATTACTTCAGCCACTCAAATACTTTCGTATTATGGTTTTGTACCAGAAGCTTAAAGGCCCCGGTATTTTGAGATTTATCCAGCGTACTTGAGACCCTAGTCAAGATAACCAGGAACTATTTGGGCACGTCTTACAGCCACAAGTATAAGCCATGATGACTTGTCTTTGTCGCCCTTTTTTCTACCATATATACAGGTTCGAGTGCCATCCTTCTGTAGTGGCGAACTTTTTACCTCATTAAAATACTTTTTATATTTAGCCACCCATCCAATAAAATCAAGCCAGGTATATTCGGGTCTTAATTACATGGAAACGCATGAGTTTTCACAACATTAAACATTGAAAACAGGGCCCGGTGCCACTCTGTTATATTATTTCAAAACTGTCTAAGTTTTTCGAGGATTAACGAATTTAAACAACCAATGAACTTCACTACTGGTTGTAGAAGCGGGTCTAGTGATTTCAGTTCCCTGCGTCTGCCACATTACTCTTTGAGGGTTGGAATGCTACACTTTCATTTATAGAACCTAAAAGAAGTATTGATTATTAATGATTTACTGACGCGAACTTAAATTATTAAAATTTCCATTAAATCTATGGCATTTCATTATTTATTACTGTGAAATAGACTCACTTGGGTAATGTAACCGTTTTGGTTCTCTGTACTTCGTCCCTCCAACGTAGTTTTTTTACCTAAAGGGGTGCCTCGCCTCTCTACCGCGTCCTTTGGTATATTAAAGAATTTTCAATGCTTCCTCCTAAAGTAATACCCTCTCAATATACAAACCTCTGTCATAATGCTAACATTAATAAGCTATATTGACCCGTCTAGGTAGTCCCTTAACCCAAATTAAAGATGGAAAATACAGTCTCTTAAGGTATTACCGCGCTGTGGCACGTAATTAGATCAAGAACAATAACATACTGTCATTATACAATATATAAACAAAGCTTTTATTCCAAGCATTTAATATAATCCTATAGATCATCTTTTCGGACGCCTGGATAAAATAAGGACTGCCTAACTTCTCCAAAGTTAGCACATTTCACTCGGTTGGCCAATTTTAGACCAAAATCCCACTGCTTATTAATTGCATTTGAGAGCTTTTTAGACCAATGTTGGTCGATCAACCTTCAGGATCCACTACGAGGTAGTTGGTTGGCTAGTAAGTCATCACCTCATACTAACACCTATTCCCGAACGTATTTACTCATCTCTTAAAGCACGGACTGGTACCCTTTATTTATTATGAAGGGGAATTTTACCCTTCTTTTGAAGCCGGCCAATTAATAACCTTAATACTCACCTGTACCACTTTTAAATTAAATAAAACCTCTATAGTAATTAGTCTCCTAATGTAGAAAGTTTCAAACTGTACTATTAGGATTGTGCTAAGCACCTTGTACAGCATTCAATCAGGCGCCTATCACCAAAACTTACAAACCCCATTATTTCTTTCATGTAATGTTTTTATTCATAAAAACTTCTTTTATAAATGAATGTTATAACATTTTCACAATAAGTTTTCTATAGA
>JACYFI010000143.1:0-15885 GCA_020975735.1 Ophiocordyceps xuefengensis
ATCCGACCTTACAGAGTTGGAGGATTGCATCACGTCGTATGAGAAGGACTTAATCCTTAATAGCTTATACGAAGTTAGATAACAATTATGGCTGAAGAATTCGTAAGCAATACCATTATGTAGGAAGGTGCCCTATGAAACCATCAATAGTCATTAAACATCGATCAACGAATAAAAAAAAATCTAAGGCCAAATCCCTGGAGGGCGGTATGATTGGGAAACCATCACGTACGGTTCGGGAAAACGGGGGGTGATTCGGTAAATAGAGTACTTTTCTCCAGTTCGTTTTTTTAGGGGACAGGTTTATTACAATGCCACATTCAGGAAAGTACTAGTTGATGAATTTTATAATATTTTATAACTAGTATGTGAGTATTATAAGCTTACAGAGTTTACTGAATTAACCTTACTATATAAATATCCTCTTTAGTTATATTTACTATAGGGATTTTTATTACAGTAAGGTGAGAACCAATTTCTCTTTTGCATCCTCCTAAAAAAGGTCCCGGGGAACCCTTATCCAAAAACGTTGGGACGTCAAACTTACAAAATTCCCGGGAAACCCCAAGTTTCTTGGTACTAAGCCCCATATATCGAAATATATGGTGCTGAACTCAAATTACTCAGTTAGTAATAAGCCAGAAGATAAGTAAAAAACAGAAGTGAGGCAATTTCGCGGCATCTAGTCAGTAATACAAATCCGACCAAGAGATATTAAAGTGTTAAAGAGCAATACGAGGTAATGGTCAGTGTGCGTGGGGTTATAATTAACCGCGTTTAAATATACTCTACCGGGACTTCGAAAGAGGTTATCAAAGTTAAATCCGTTCTAACAAATTTTTCCAAAGACAACTTTATTCTACTGTTGTACTAACTTTAGACAAAGCCAAACTACCTTTCCAGACCCCTACTTTATATCAGGATTCAGAGATGCATAAGGATGCTTTTACTTGTTTTAATTCGTAAAATCACCAAAAACCTAGTAAGCTGACAATTCGAGGTTAATTCTTCAATTAATCTTCATGTTAAGACTAGATATTTTTAAACTTATTAAAGCTCCTATTTTGGAGCAGGAAGAATAGGTAAAGAAAGAAAATGGTTGTTGTGATTTTACATAGGTTCTTTACAGATCCAAAGTATAAAAAGTAATACTCATGTCTGATAAATATCTCTAAAACTCAGGAATATTCTGTTATTATATTTAAAAAAGTAGCTCGTTATGATTGCAACGAAGAACATTAAGAGCCTGAGGTTTGCCAAAAAATAGTATATTTAGAAGCTTCTTTAAATAGAAGGATACTCCCTTTACTCGTAAAGCAGGTTTTTCCTGTACTGTTGGCTTTCTAGGCAAGACCAGTAGTACCGACTGTTAGTTATTTCTAATGGAACCCTCGAATGGTAGCCGGTTTACAAAGTGTGATGGTGTTTTAAAATTAGTACTAGGAATGTAAATTAACATTAAAACAAGGAAGGTCGGTGTAGTATTTCTTTTTGTGTAACTTCAACAATATAAGATGATTAACTATTGAAAGTTTAGTAGATTTCCCTTTGATGTGGTCAAACTTCATTCGTATAAGATTATTCTGAGTTTAGATGTTCAATCATTCCTAAAAATAAATTATGGAAAAGATCTTTACCTTTTATTCAAATACACAAACCCTGTTTTTGGTGTTAAATTAAAAGGGATTATTGAAGAGTGAGGTAAAAGTAGCAAAAATGGGTACGAAACAAAAATCATTTAACTAACCCGGATCGATCAGATTCGTCAAATAAGACACAGGATGAATAGAGGTAGATAATCTAAAAATAAACACATCTTGAGAAGTAATGATGATTATATAAAGATTGTTATTGTTCTTTTAAATTTTGGACGATAAATTAACCGACATCATATGAGTTTAGGATGCTATACCTTCTATAGTTAACAACATTGTGTAAGCTTTAATAGCTAAACATGTCTATATTATTTTATTGTGCATTAGTTTTATTATACAGGGTCAGGCGGGTCCTCCTAGCATGAATGAGGTTGAACTTTCATGATATAAGAGTTCTTTATCCCTAATAATAGGAAACAGTAAGTAGGTTTAACTCATTTAGAAATAAAAAGTTATATTCTTATAGTACAAAAAGTCATGTAGTTTTTATTTATTTAGCTTAGGTGAATTGCAGTATTGAGTCAAACGCAAGCATTTTATATTTTATTTAACACAATATACAAATTAGTAATTTAAATTTGATTATTCATACTAGTAGCGTAGTGGGTTCTCTTTAATTGTCTATACTAGGGTGAAATAAAGAACATTGAAGAATTTAATCGGATAAAACTAATTCTCCTATAAATAGTTAAGTTAATAAAGGTTATTTTTATATTCAATCCTGGTGTTTGCTTTAAGCTTGGCTATTACTATTTTTTCATTTGTAGGGTATACCTTCATTTAATAGGCATTCTTTTGGGTAAAACAAATGGTATTAAGGTGACCTATAGATAAAGGTTTAATATCTTGATTTTAAAGTCGCTTATATAACTAGTGTTACTAGGTGCTTGTGTACTTAATTTAAATATGGTAAAAAAATGTTTTCAGCTTACCCGGAACTATAAAATTAATACTTTATTAAAAATTAGTATCTAAAAGGCGTGTCTAAATAAGAGGTAATGTTGCTCGGCTATGTATGAATAAAACAATCTTGCATGGACCCTGTTCAACGCACAAGAAAATTTAAGTTTTAAATATAATAAATATAGCTATATCAAGCTTCTATTATTTTTGTTTTATACCTGTATAACATTCACAAATCCCCTATTTATTTTTTATTTATTACATAAAGATGGCTAAAGCACGGGTACCATATTGGTACAATTCTTTTTTAATGGTATAAATGAGTAGTATGACTTTTGATTTTTTTGTTGTGTTCAAATTACATATATCTATTTTTAAGCTTTAATCATGTATCTTAGCACCAACCATAAAACCTTCCCAAGATGAAAATACATTCTATAGTTCGAGTGTGGATTTCAAGTTTTTTAGGCAAAATAGAACTCACATTTTGGGGGTGTAAGATTCTTTATTTTGCTTTTAGTTATCTTTATTAGATTTAGGAAAATTCTGGGGAATTTAATCCTTTTGGTCTTAGTGGGGCTATGGGAAAAATTGGATATTGGTTTCAGTAAGTAGTACATTATTATTTATAGGTATTCATTACTGCCAGGATTTGTATTTGAATTAGGTAAGAATCATTAAAAAATAGATAGTAGACAATCTTTTTATTATTTTATAAATCAATCAATTTTGTCTAAAATCTTAGACGAGAATAAGTTAAACCAATATGCTTTCCTCCTAAAGACTAAATAAGCATGCCTACAAGGCCACTATTATGTTTTCTACGCTCAAGAAAAAATATGCTAAAACTCCAAACTTTTATAGGCTAGAAGATGCATACTTCGTTCACAAGTACCGCTTCATAAATAAAAAAAGACTTTTTAGGGGCCAAAGTAGGATATAGAGAACTTTCAACTGTAGTAGGTATTGATATTAAAAAAGCCATTTCCGTGTTACAATCTTCATAAACAATAGGTTGCAGGGTTGGCACAGGGGTGTATGGATGGTAGCAAGAGTAGGAATAGGAGTAGATTTGGGTGTTAAATTAATAGTGCGCTAGAAAACCCTTTCATTAAAAACCAAGTATTTCTCTTACCAATATAGGTTGTTTGCTTTCTCCAGAAAAAGGCAACTGTCGTTATTTGCTTAAATATGGTCATTAATTCTTCTATACGTAGCTTAATTTTCTTGGTTATAGTAAACTCTGTTTATAACGCTGAAAGTGTATAAGGAGGAAGGGTAGGATGTTTATACAAAAAAAACAATTCTATTTAATTAAGAATTGTATAGTTTTAACCAAATCTTATGAAAAAATTTTATTAAATAACATTAGTATTACTCTTAGACGCGCTAGTCGTTGAGGTTTTGTTCACAAGATAGCGCTATACCAATGGTAGCGTTAGTTGAGGTAATGATAACATTCATGTAATTATTTAGTGGTTAAATCTGTATTTACATGTAGGATGAATACTCTATTTTCTTAAATTAAAAAACTTCTCGAGGTGATGCCACTTATCCCACAAAGTATTTAAACCATGGTAGAAAATGCCTATTCAAAAGTGGTTGTAAGAATTTAGTGAACACAATGTAAATTCTCCGTAGTTTTATAGTAATTTTATGAGTACTTCGTCCAGTTAAAACCCGTTAAATAAAATACTCCAGGCCCGTAAAAGTTTATCCTACGATGACTTTTGACGCTAGAAAGGATCTCCTTAAAAAAGATAAAAATAATCAGGGAATATATCTTTTAACTAATAAATTAACCAATGATTTTTGTAGTCAGTTCTAAAGACCTATCTAAAAGATTTTCAAACAATATTTTATCTAAGTTATTTTTAAGAGAATCCGAGTAGTCTAATAATTTTCAGAAGCAATTATTAAATATGGGTATTTCAATTTTTCTGTCTACAAATATTAGAATATGGGAAATTTGTGATTCCTTTCTAGAGAAAACATTAACTTTGATAACATTAAATCCTGAATATATACATACTAAAAAGTGAGCTGAAGTCCCCTTGAATCATAAACACTCCGAAGACAAACTAGACGCGACGATTAGGTAATCTTAAACAAGGAAGATATGAAAGGAAAAAATCAGCTTTATTCGTGTGCGTACTGCCTCAGAAGAAGACTAAAAATATATTGATTAAGAAAAGTAAAAGATATATAACCCTTATTTGCGACAAATCTATAATTAAATTCAGCTATTTGAGTTAATTGAGACAAACAGCTTTTAGGTAGAAATTCGATTCTGGAGAAACTAAGTTTAACAAAATGAGTGCCAGTGAGGGTTATCCGGATATACATATATAAAAAGTGTTCTAAATCTGAAAAGATTGAATTGAAAGGGTGTTATTGTTTCAGCTAGAAGAGCTTGGGTAAATTTTTAGATATAAAGTGGCAAGGACTATTAAGTAAGAATTAAAAACTAGGGGAAATCTTCAAAGAGAAATATAAATTTTCCAAGGTCAAAACTTAAGCTTACAAAATAATGAATAAAATTTCACCATATGCTGCAACTCTAAAGCCCTTATAGTCTTTAATGTGAAATCCTTAAGGATGTACCAATCGGACATAATCAGAAGGCAAAATTATACGAAAAAAATTCCCTAGCGACTACACGTTGAAAACCTTCTTTAAAGAATATGTAATATAAGTCCAAATTACTTGGTTAGGAAATAACATGAATTTATGGACTTTAATCCGAGGTAATATTGAATCTATAAACCTCAGTTATTTAAGTACTTATAAGCCTTTTTCCATCTTTAAATTATTGCTATTTATGGATGAAATAAAATGGATCCTCAATGGACAGTTTTTTGCAGAAGGTCACCCAATGATATTGGGAAGTTACCGTTATCCTGATTTTATAGATTCTAAATGAAGATATATAGAATTTGATTCATATAAAGACCTAGAATCTGATTTAGAACAAGGAGGACTAAGGATGTAAGAAGTAGATTAAAAGTTATAAGTACCTCAGTTAACACATATTAGATTTGGTTCATAACATAAAGGATTGTCATTACATTCGTTGCTTTGCCCTGTCATTGGGGTATAAATGGTGATGCATAATCCTGGGTAGACTACCATCAAAGGTTCATTTTTAAAAATTAAAGAAGGGGAATATTTTATGGTCGATTTCACCAAAATAAGTGGGGAATATTACCAGTTCTATCACTATACGTTTATAAAGCTTAAATAAGACTAATTGTTCTGACTCTATAATGCTTAACCTTATTTATAATGTCAATTTGAGTAATTTTTTTGCTGGCTTGGGGCATGTATATTTATTTTTCCTTATCCCGGGGGCCGGGGGGGGGGGGCTTTAGGGGACAGAAGTGCTCATGCCCCAAGCCCCTGTGCAAAGGCTCATACTAACAAGGGGTATAGGTCTAAAGTGTAAAAACATGATGCTTACGGACAATTTAAAGGATTGAAGGTTCAGATATCTGAATGCCCAGTCTAATGGATAAATGAATATATTATAGTTTTAGCGTATAACATAAGAATAATTTTATACTATATAAATTAAAACATGGAAGTTTAACCTTAATACTTTTTTTAATAGGGAATCCTTTAGGATCGTATCTTAAATGAACAAAAAATATAATACATTAAATGCTTTATTTCTATAGAAAATATGCTATTATCTTAACATTCCTAATGTTGGTAAGTTCTATTTAACCTGACGATATTGTAGGACAACCGTATGCATCTACATTATTAGTAGTTACCGGAGCAGCAATCTGCTATTGGCCTATATGCAAATTCTAGTTGCTTTTTATAGACTAAGAGGGAAGTCATCTGCTATAGGAATATAAATAATGCGCATTTAAGTAAATTGTGTTACCATTGCTAGGGTGGTATAATGTTTCAGGCTTTTTAGTAAAGAAAGTTGGTGGATGTGCAGGTTAGTCGTTAGTTAAGTTTGTCTATGTATAATTTCAACAACATATTAGCCTATTATTGGGTTTTTTGGAGTAGATTAAATAATTAATCAACGTATCTATTTATTATTTTTAGAATGATACAAGTGAATCATTTAAATATGGTATGAAATTTTCAATTGTGATAGTTTAACAGTATCTATGTTAATTACCTCGATGTATTAACTAAGTATGTTAGTTCTATACTATTTTCTAGTAGGGATATATGAGCCATGATCCTCAGAGGACTACCTCAGGGCAAAAGGTGTCTATGGGGTGATAAACTGCCAAACTCTCGGGGATACCTAAAGCCTTAAGCACCAAGGCTATAATTGAAAAATATTAGTCGCTGGAAGTAATTCCTCAGGTACCGGTAACAAGCCTTAAGATGAGTGTGAACGTAATGGACATCGGCGGATCTAAGGTCAACAAATACTAAACAGTATTGCCTGTAAAAGAGCCAATAAAGGAGAGACGGCGTCGGTCATTTAAGCCAGAAATTATTCGGATTTACAGGTGTCTCTAAGGGTTTCCGAAGAAACGGGATTATAAACTCGGTTTCAATTCAGCCACAAGGTGAACTCCCTTATGGTCAAAGTCCCCATGCTAATACAAAATCGTTAAAAAAATATTCAATACCTATAAATTCTCAGTTTGCTAAACCTATGAAGGTCCTGAATCAGGTTTAATATGACGTGTGAGGGGCACATTTAGTATTAATAGTATGATAGAAATAAAAACACTGTAACTTAGGTTAACGTGTTCAATTGAAATTTTCAATTAGGTCTACATACAAAAGGATCTTTAACTATTATCTATATCTATACAACGAACTTTGTGGTGTTCGGTTCTATAATTATGGCTCTAACCGAGAGATAGTTAACATTCAATAAGGAAATCCATTGAAGAATTTAAAATAAACTTATTAATTTTTATTTAAAAAATATCCGTTATTAAGCTCACAAGGGACGATTTATTTTGTTTAAAAACCGTTAAAAACTTGTAAATGAATAAAGCTCATCTTACTTGTCGAAGGTTTAAATCTAATCGTAAATATAAAGCATCAATGAATTTCAGGTTTATCTGCACGGTTTAAAATCAGGTTTTGCAGGGTAATACTCCTGTTGAAGAACACCTGGTTAATTAAATTCTGATAATGTAATTTTAAGACCCAGAATTGAAATCAGGATTTTTGTAGTCGCCCAGGAGGGAAACTTTGATGTTCGTTATAGCCATTAACCAAACAGTTACTAATGTAGGTTGATCGAGTAACAATTGAGTTATAGAATATCTCCAACACTAGTAAGGATCTTAAATTTCAATTGAAGAAAGATTAGTTGATATTAGGATAGGAGAAATATATCAAATACGCGAGGTAAATCTGCAAATTGCGTTTAAAAATAGTGACTTTCTGATATTATCCAATATAATATGTTCCATTTTTAAATGAAAACCCTAATTCTGGTATAAACTTTTATTGTTACTGGATGATGTCAAAATCCATCATTTAATGATAATCCTGCTCATCTTACGGTTGAAGGTTAAATTCTAATTTACGAAAGATAAATCTGTGTTATGACAATAGCGTAGAAAGTTTTAAGATAACATAACCTTGTTAGTATCAAACCAATAAATCAATGTAAGGCAAATTTGATTTCAAAAGCATAACAAAGATTCTTTAGCTATATTAAAGCTTGCTTCTTTTAATGATATTATAATATAACTGGAAATAATACCTGTTGATGTTTGTAGGGTAGCCAAGTGTGGGGTTTGTATTGCCCATCCCTTTAGTTAGTTTCTTGCTTTAACTAGAATTGCCCAGCTATCAAAGTTCTTTAGCGGCATTGTTTTAACCTAATGAGTGGAGATTTCGTGTTTTAACAATATGGTAAGCTTGTAACATTAGTGATCTTTAGGTATTTAGATTATATTAAATTTAATTAGCTCCTTACAATAGACCGAGAAATGTTATAACGAAAAGATAGTATAGTTTATTAATGGAGCTATGGCTAAAAAGTTCAACAGGTAGGTCCCATATTTGTATTTTACCTCAGGCCGATGAGGAAAGGAACCTACGGGCCAGTTTCCGCGTTAATACACGCTGCACATGGTTCGGGCGTGTATCATTTTATTATTGTTCATCTTCTTGTACTTAAAATAGAAAGTTAGTACTCATTACTTTTATTGTTTTTATGGATTAAGGAGCAATAACTACTGTGTTTAGGCTCTCTTGTAGGTTATTTCACAAGCATATAAAAAAATAATTTGCTTAATCGACTATGTCTCAAATTGGTATGAAATGGTTTAGCTATAGTGTTAGTCTTCTTATAAATATAGCTATATTGCCATTTAATAAACCGCTTTCTACAAAGGATTAGTTTGTATTCACTTGGTGCGGTGCGTAACTACAGCTGTAGTAAGAAATCAAACTTAAGAAGACTTTCGTGGATTATTGATTCTTACCCTCAACTTAATACAGTTATAATATAATTGCTAGTCTTATGTCTAGTGGGCCTTTCTTTCTTGACCGGATCTATTAAGTAAGATTTTATATTAGGACTGGCTTATGGTCAGTATTGCGTCTAGTAGTTAACGTGGTGAATTTATTAAGCAAGTAATAGGTCGATATTTACTACGACTATATTCAGTTAAGTTAAGTTATTTAACTTTTTAGCTAATCCTAATGGACGCCGTAATTATATTAAAAAGACTGACATGAAGGTGACCATAATTCTTAAAGTTTACCTCAGTTTATCTTTTAGCTGCCTATTTTAATATATTCGGCTTACTTAACTAAAGTAAATATATTTTATTGGGGTTTAGGTCTGGATATCTTTACAGATAATAGTATATTTATCACGTCTAGCATGAAATATTAATAGACACAGAGTTTGGCTGTACACCTTACTTCATTTAAATTATTCCTTTTAATATTCACAGATTCTATTTCAGGCTTAGCATGTGTATTATCCTGAATTTTACCTTAGTGCTTATCAAATTCAATTATCTTGAGTTTAGCTACCTTTATATTTTGGTTTTTTTTCAACCAACGTTTCTTACTGAATTTTTAAATAAATTTATAGTGTAATACATTTCAGATATAGGAGGTCAAAAACACCTCAAAGAGTTAGATAAAGGTAGTATAGAAGAGTAGTGCCTTTGGTAGTGGGAGTAAGTGTTACACAATAAGCAAAACAGTTTCCATTTTTTGTAAAGGAGTCCGCTACAGTTACGCTCTATTATATACTAATAGTATTTGTTTTTTACGTATCTATATATACTTTCGCACAACATTGTTGTGAATTAGTTATTCAGTTATAGTATCTGTGCTATCAGTTCTAAATACGCCTAAATCATAAATTTTTATTTTATCTAGTGAGAGAAAGTGTTTGCGTCTATCACGGGTTCAATCAAAAAAATCTCAGTTCGGCTAGTAGTTTCACGAATTAAATAAAACAAACTTGGTTTATGTATAATTCATCGAATTAGGGGTTCTCAATAAAGAACTTTCTCTACCACACCTTTGTTTTATCGGTTAAAGACCGCCCATCGTAGGCATAATAGTGAGTCGGGTGGAACAGAGAGCTATGAAATAAGGAAAAAGAATAGAGAAATAATAAATAAGACCGTCTAACTTTTATTCTGAAACGTTCGGGTGTCCGAAGTGACCAAGACGAAACTGTAAAAGTGAGAATGGAGGATTATTACTTCATTTTAGAAAAGTAGTGAAGGAAGTAGCAGAAAGCTGAACAGCAAGCAAGAGTTATCATAACGGGAAACGCACTAAACTCATCGAAGCGGGGGGTTCGGAAGCGAATCACTTCAGAGTGGACCATCTGCACCCTGTCCCGATTCACCTGCAAGCTGGACCATCAGCACCCCGCTCCTTATCTTCCAACCTCAGTATTCAACTAGCCCGAATGACTAGAAGCTTCTGGTTCGCTACAACGATTCAGGGATAATGTATTCTGTAGGAAGACAGATAAGATGATGAATTCTTGGCTGCATTCAAGATTGCATAATGAAGGATGTAAAAAGACAAAGGTTAAAGGATAAAAAAGCAGAAAAATGTTATTAGATACTTGTTAATGAAAGATGAAAAAGACAAAGGGAAAGGAGTAAGAAACAAGAAAAAAAATGAACTCAATATGTACTATTAGGCTGAAGAAGAAAAAAGGGAAAGGAGTCAAAAGACAAAAAGTATTCACGATATTCAGATTAATGATAATGATAAAATCAACATGTTCAGAAAACTTGAGCCTAGTGCTAAAAAGGTTCCTGTATAGATTATGTACTTGAAAACGCAACAGTGTGAATGCCTGATATATTCAGAGTTAGACCGGGGGTGATAACACCTTATTATCTATCCGACACTGTAATCATTTTTGTAACAATTTAAAATTTTTAAAGTACTATACGGATGGCACAGGTTAGTGGTGCTGCCCACAGCGCTTTTATTGTTTAAATGCAAGGAAATTAATTTGCAAAATTTGCCAGTATTAATTTAATATATAGGTAAAATTTATTCGGAAATCATAAATATATTATTAGTTTGCGTTTAAGAGAAAAGAAATATCTTTTTATACAGCTTTATAATACCAAGCCAAAAATATATTTAAAATAACTAAATCCTAGGCGACCAAGTGTTGGGCCGCTCCCTCCGTCAGGCTATTAAGCCGCACATGAATATTATGAACGACTTAGTTGGGTACTACTATTACATTTAAATAAAAGTCATACGGTTAGGTTTGTGTTATGCATAGTATCTAATTAAAATTATTTAAAATTTAAAAAATAACAAAACCTAATAGATTATTAAAAGTCTTCTTTCTTAAGATTTAGTTAAACGCTTATATAACGATCATTCGCAACCAACCAATATAAATTATCAATGAAATTTTGGTCATCACTAGGCTTTATTCTAGGTATACAATAATTACATGTGTAACTTTAGCTATGCATATAACTCTGGTATAGCTGAACATTCAATTCTGGTTGAGGCACATTATGGCTAGTACAAACGATTGGACTTATTCGTTGGTTTAACACTGAATACCCAGTTCAAAGCAATTCTCTCTTCTTAGTTACTTGCACAACAGGTTAGAGGGTATTCTTTTACGCATCCAATAGAGGCTCCTAGATACGATAGCTTGAGTTAATAAGCGAGCTATATGCCCTTATGCCTTATGATAATACAGGTTTTCTTGGGTTACTTTTAGAAATAAGCCCCAAAATGATTATAATATTTATATACAAAAATTTTAATTAAAACATTCACACACATAAAAGATATTATTCTGCTATCATATAATCCTATATGAGAAGATAAAAGAACTTTTTAGAAGATCTAACAAAAGTACTTAAGCCTGTATTTATTTATCGTCAAATTATAGGTAGAAATTCGTTCGTAGAAAATATCAGTACAAGAACTAAAGGACTAGTGGTATTTATTATGATTTTTAAGATTTAAAAAAACTTGAAGTTATATATAGGATCTGCATGCATCCTACAGGCAGATAAATTCTAGGTTTACAAACATTTAGATCATTTAAGTGGCTAGTTAAAGTCCTGAAAAAATCCCGGTTAATAAATATGGTGATAATAAAGCTTTGTATTCATTGTTTTTAGAATTATTTCCTGAATGTATTAATCCAAGAAAATAATAAGGAATTATTTAAAACTTAGAAAGACTTTTTTAGAGGTCTCTTTTACCTGGTTAATATTTTCTGGTAAGCTGATCTAGTATTTGGTTATAATACACCATACAGAAGTACTAGAATAAAAATGAATGCATTAAATATAGTGAACAACGTAGAAAAACAAAATAGGTGATTTAAACAGAGGTTAAACCTCCATTTGTGTATAAAAACAATTAGAGTCTATGAGAACAATCAGCTCCAAATGAAAAAGATGTTAAGTTAACAGAAACAGGGGATTTTAATATGAAAAGAATTTTCTAACATATTGTAAAACATCTAATATATAGTTTATGGTGAAATTTAATAGCATAGTTGAAACAGCAGAAGCCTTCTAAGTTGTTGAACTAAAAACTATACCAAAGAACGTTTAAAAAGTTCTAGTAAATTATAAAAAGGACGTTTAATTGTTGATTATATCAAATAAAATTAATAGTTATTAGTCCTGTGAGTATTAAGTTTTAATGTAATTTTAGGAAAAGAAATTTAAAACTTAAGGCGAGATCTTGACAGGGTCATTGGGAAAGAAATCTAAAAATTTCTTTGGCATACTAGTGAAACGATTAAAATATCCTAATTTTAGTATTACAAGATTCGCCGGTTCTCCATAAGAAATCGCGACAGGCCGGGCACACGTAGGTAGCTCAAACGTGCTTTAATGCCACTGTCGAACTTTTTTATTCTAGATTCTTTAGATAAATGTAATATTCGAACCGGAAGATATACCAGCTTTTTTTATAATAATAGTAGTGGTGTATGTTTACCTTTACGGTCAAAGATGAGCCATGAGGGTGGAGCCTCAGTTATAAACTAACTTAATAAGTGCTATACTTTGAATAGGCAAGACTGTTGAGTTCAAACCAAAATATACAGTGTTAGTTAATTTGGCCGCTATTTGTTTGAAATTATTATCAGTATGCCCTACCAATTAGGCATGTACATAAAACGCGTTATAAAGAATAGAAAACATTTGAACTAAAAAAAAGATTATTATTAAAAACCTTCCGTTCGTCTTTTTATAGCTTTAGTAGGCTTAATAATAAATGGAGATGGTTTATACAAATAACTATGAAACTCAAGGATCATATTAACAATAAAATTCGACTATTTCTTACATTTAATTCGATATTTCTACTTAGAAGTATTATTAGCTTGATTTTTAAACTAGTAGTATAAATATTATAATTGAAGCGATTTGAAAAGCCCCACATTAAACTATAATAACTAGACTGGAATTACAAGAAGTTTATTTCCCTTTACAATTCCATATCGATATTTATCTTCTGAACCGAAATTGAGTAAATAATTAAAACTGTAGCATATGCATTATTTAAAAAATAATTTAAAAGACGTATACTGAAATACATCTAAAGAATAATAATTAAAGATGTGTTTAAAATATTCCCCTTATAAGTGCATATGCTTACACAGTTTGTTACAATTTCTTCAATAAATTGGTGAATTAAAGGTTTACATGCTCGGAAGGTCATTTTTGCTTAAAAGCAATAATGATGCGCCCTGTTTTCAAATGTAAAACCAAAGAATTGCATAAATACTTTATTTGAAGCATTTAATTTATATTTAATACTAATAGCAAATGATTATCTATCATGACTAAGTCAATCTAGTGTTTCTTCGGAAGTTCTGATGTAGAAACTGTTATAAATTTCTCTTACTTTTTAAGTGGTTTACTCTTTGATGGCTTAAAGTACTTCAATACACTTGAATGAATTAAAAAAAAATCTACCCTAAATAGGCTCCGTATACAAATCTAAAAATATCGTAAACGGTAATACGGGGTCCTTATAAAATAATATATTTTTTAAGGCCAAAAGGGGAAAATTACAAAAGCATTTAAAATAGATAGTACCTCCGCTTAATTGAAATTATTTGGTAGGCGAACTTAATTGTTACTTTACTGACAGCATCACGAAATAGAATTTAAGAACTCTTCAACGACTAAAAGGGAAGGTTGTACCACAATAAGGCTTTAACACGATAACCGCCTAAATTTGAGGTGCTGCTGCTGCGACAGCAGTGGGTGAAGCGGTGCTTCCACTAAAGCGCCTTAAAAATTTAAGAACGTGTCTAAAATAATATTGCTGGAATATATATATAAGTATAAAATTAAAATTAATAGCCCATTATATTGTCTATCTGGGGCAGGTTTCATCTTAAAACAACCGCAACTTTAACAGATGCTTCGCTCATACACTTTGTATTTACCTTTGTATTAGCAGCATTAGTCTAATGCATTTTATTAGCGAGCACGATTCGCTCGAGCCAGTAACCTTTTTTAGGTGTACCTGGTTATTGATTGAATACCTTTCGCTTCCTTACTACTTATTTAAAAGATTTAATTACTATATTCCACTTATTTTTGTTTTAAAGTATGTTTGTAATCTTTATGCCAAATGTGTGGAGAAAGTGATAAACTTATTATAATGGCTAATCCATGCAAACACCTTGTCTCCTATAGTGCCAGAATTATATTTATTACCTTTTTATTGCTATATTTAGATTATACCTATAAATTTATAGGTGTTCATAGCTATGTTTAATGTCATTAATTAATTATTTTTAGTACTACCGCCTAAAGTAGATTTAGGTATATACTAAAGGTTTACGAATTCACGCACTCAGAAGAAAATAATGTTCTTGTAGATTTGTTTCATAAATTCTTGATATTAATGGCCAATTTAGGAGCTAAACATGTTGAAAGTCCATTTATAGAACTTGGAACAAATCACAGTACAGTTTATAATTTTCTATACTTCTTAGTGTTAGTCCTTTTTAACTATATAGAAAAAGACTCTAATAGACTCTTAATCAAAATATAAATTATTATAAAATAATTAAGAATCTAATAGGTAATACTTGCTTATGTTTTTATTTTCTTGTCCCCTAGTACTTACTAAAAAAGATGAATTTTATATAAATATTTACTCTAAAGATAAAAGATATATGTTTTAAATGTGATTGTCGCATTGATTACAAATCATTAGTATGAGGTTAAAGTTCCTCCATAATCTTTACTTGATAGATGAAAGTTAATACTAGAATTTCTGTAAGTAGTTTACTATATAATTATAGTATATAGCAAGTATATTTATAAATATATATATCTATAAATAATGACGGCCTTTGCGCACTTTTTATACTTAATTTTGAGGACATTAATGACATCCAAGTGGGGTTGTATATTTGAATTTTTATCTTTAGGTGGAAGGAGCTAAAAATACGATAGTTCTTACGAAAATGAAAATTGTGCTAAGAGTGATCAACATATTCTTTCCCAAATGTAGTTGACTATTTTGCTTTTTATTATTAAACTGTATAACACTCTTATAATATGACGATCCTATCAATATTTTATATTCAATACTTAAACAAAAGAAAGGTGAACACAAAAAGAAGACCCAATATCGCCTGAAATTTAAGGTCTGAAATATCTATGTTAATAAGGAAAAAGATGATTTAATTCCACCCTTAACGCTAAAGAATATAGAACTTTATCTTAAATTTGTTTAGTTTCAGACTTATATGGTACAGCTCTTTCAGTCTAATAGAGATTAGGACTAGGTGACCAGAGGTTCAATTCAGTACTATAACCAAATTGTTAAATAGTTATTGAACGCTCACGCCGATTCTTGGAGTGGTTTT
>JACYFI010000144.1:0-10828 GCA_020975735.1 Ophiocordyceps xuefengensis
TGAGATACAGGAAACTTGAATCAGGTTAAAACACAAAGATACTATCTCGTCTAAATTCATACCGTAAATATCTTTAGTAATAATTCTTAGTTACAGTAACTAACCACTAACCCTTATGTCGGCAAAGCTACTCTTGTTTCTTAGCAAAGCACCAAACAAAGGGAATACAAGGCAGAATTAATGCACAACAAGAAAATTGTGATGCTCTTTGGGAAGAAAGTGCGTCCTATTTCTTAATATTATTTTTTTCACCATTAAATAGAGCTAAGATTCTTAGCAAATTGGTTGGAGGCTGCCGCCTTTATTTATTCTTGTTAAAAAAATGTATTGCAAGCCTTCTAAAATTTTATTTAGAAGCTAGCTTACCACTTGATAGTGAAAGTAATACTTTTAAAGTAATCTCGAATAAATCTTTATAGCGATCTTATCAAATATTAGTCCAATACCACACTTATATTTAAATCTTATTTAATTTTATTTAGAATATCAAATATAGAACTGATTTTTTAAACTCAATGGGAGCTTTGCGCCTTTCATTTTTTGTGCTTTTAGTTTTTGTTTCTATGCC
Organism: Ophiocordyceps xuefengensis; assembly: GCA_020975735.1. Taxonomy (NCBI): domain Eukaryota; kingdom Fungi; phylum Ascomycota; class Sordariomycetes; order Hypocreales; family Ophiocordycipitaceae; genus Ophiocordyceps; species Ophiocordyceps xuefengensis. The sequence goes on from JACYFI010000144.1 coordinate 569, forward strand.
CTTATTACAGGCTCTGAGCTTACGAAATAATAAATATCAAGACTCACAATGTAACATAAATACCTGTATCAAAAGGAAGTGACTTTACCCTATGGATACTACCCCCCGGTTGGCTTAATGCAACCCTTCTAGCTTCCATCTTTCACACTTAGACTTAAACTATTTTCAAATCACAAATTCCAGATTAACACAGATAGGGATAAAGTTGAATTCGAACACCTTAATTTTACTGCTTATGGACAGTATAGCTTTACCAATTAAGCAATAACCCTTTTTGTGCTTTAATTTAAGAGTGCTTAGCGATTTTTTGCATTGCACTGTGCTAAGCTAACAAAGCACAAAAATACAAAAACTATTTTATATTGATTCATAGTTATTTTTATAAGGTTAATCAATCTTATATGCTACTCTGAACGTTTAAAAAAAGTTTTAATAATTATTATAAAAGCCTCAATAACTTTTTATAGGGCGGTGTATGGAAAACAATACATACTTCTAATTTTTTTCTTGCGTGTTTACGAATGTTTGCCGCACAAAAAATATACTAAAAAATTTAAACCATGTTTTGTCGTAAAGGATATTTCTTGCAGATATTTCTAGACTAAGCCTTTCAAGCATAGAAAAAATAAACTGCCACAAAAATTGTGAAATAATACATAATTATCTCTTTTTGAGTGTTTTTCTTACTGACTCCCCGGCGAAGCAATACGGGGTGCTTTTGTAAAGGTGTTTACAGGATTATGTCAAAATGCGCAAAAGCACCTCAGGCCTGGCGAGCGGAATAAGCACGGCTATATATTAAATCTAGTAGAGAATATTATCAGAAGACCTTTTATAAATTAACTTCCATGCCTTTAATAGATTCATAGTTTTTGCACATAAAATTAAATCCTAAAATGCGATTATATCTCTATGTGGTGCAGTATGTTCTTTTACCAACACGCTAAATTAAAAATATGTAAAGGCAAAAGGCTACCCTTAGGTTTTAACTATCAAACACTAATCTTGTGCCATCGCAGTAAACCTTCCTAATATTTCAAGTAAGAAATCGCACGGTTGAGTTTAAATTACAAATATTAAAGTATTTTGGGGTAAGGCAGTCAAAGTTGTTTTACAATATTTAAGCCTGCAAAAGTGAGAGCTCCTAATAATATACCTATGTTCGCTTTGAGCTTACTCTTAATCTACTAATTTAAGGACTCATTGGTACCTTACATGAACTTGCCGAAAAGAGTCTTTTAATATTGTTTACAGAATGCTGGTATTCTGTTTACTCGTTTAAAGATATAAACGCATTACCCGGCAATAGGTCTTGCACCTATATACCCCTGAATGTGCGGATATGGTTACTAGTTACACAACCACAGTATAGACAACAGATTCCGACCCCGGTGGTGGTAGCATTGAACAAGGAGTCTAATGTCGTAACCAGCCTTGATACTAATTTTATTTTATGTTAATTGACGGCTAAAAAAGGGCAAGACCGCTGCAGAATTTTGTCCCCACTATTCTTGTTCCTCTGCACCTACTATACCTCTTTATTTATATGGTGTTTTGTGTATACTGATTTATTAGAAGTCAAAGCTCACTAGGTGGGTTGTCTTTCTTTTGTATTTTAATTGTTACGCTTACGGCTTCTTAGTTTAATTTGTTGTTTCTATGTATTTTGGTTACTTTCTCAAAAAGATCAGGGTGACTAAGCGAAGCTACGCTTTAAGAAAGCGAAGAAAAAAAATATGCACCATAACCTTATGTTTACTTAGGATCAGAAGAATAGCAATCGGCGACGCTCTTTAAGCCTGCTTACACAAAATAGGTAGGCATATTTCTCTAAAGGTGAAAAAATGCACTATTTGGGCCTCGCCCCCTACTCTTCCGAGATACGTCATGTTGACCTGTAAGAGGGTTACAGCAAGAGGAAAAAATAAAATGACCAGTATCTTTGCAAAAAATAAACACAGTGAGAGCTTGCGTGATTTATACAAGAAAAATATAGCTTAAAACGTATGCAAGCTCTTGCAATACCAATATAAGATTGCGATTATATAATGTTAGCCCGGGTGGCAAAAGTATTGCACTTGCTTTCCGTTGGAATTACAAAAACCAATTTACATTTCAACTTTTATGCTAACCATGGCCCATAGGTATATTTTATAAATAGGGTGAATTATTAATTAGTTTTATTTATTCTTTAGATCTCAAGGATTCGTACGGGTAAGCCCAACGATTTCGTAATAGTTTATTTACGTATATTTAAGCAAATATCTTAAGATAGTTTCGTCCTAATTATGCTTTCCAGCACACTTTATGCTTTAACTACTTCAGGGTTCTGGCCCGTGCTTATGGCTATACATTTTCTTTACAAAAAAGGAACATCCTTATGATATTATACAGAAAATATATTATAATACAAAGCATATTTATTTTTTTAATATTAGGCACATAAACAACCAGTGTAAACCAATGGTTAGTAACCATATTTTAAGCTTATGGAAGTTTAACTCTTCTGTTCTTGCTACAAAAGTTTTCGGTTGCCTTATTTTATTTCTTAATTCCCTGCTTGAGATAGCAACCATACTGTTATCACGAGTATTTAGACCAAAGCTCATGTAACTTTTTTAATCGACGAACAGTCGCAACACGTACATAGTCTCCTGCGTTCCATGAGGATAAGTATAAGCCGCATCGAGGTCCAAAAAACCCGCACTCATTTTGTAAACACCTTGCGCAAATTGCCTGTTCCTATTATGTTGATATTATCTATTCCATTTCTTTTCAAGAATGGTTCAGAACTATGTTTCATTTTTATTCTATTTGATTAAGAATTTCTTTTGAATTTTACTCTCTATGAAGCACCACTTTTCGTAATCCGTATACTAATAGTATTGATAAATATAATCCTAGTAAATGTCTTCCTCTATCATCGGGGCGTACTTTCTAACGAAGATAGCCCCCCACTAATTGTATTTTTTAGCCGCAGGCTCATCTTGAATAAGTATCCTACATTAGTTAAATGGCTTTTTATCTTCAACAATTTCGCAACTTTCATACAATTTTCAAAATCTGTTGAAATGTATACCTATTATTTATTGGGTGTGCAAAAAAACGGCAAGAACTTTCTCATAAGACCGAAAAATTTTTGTCAACAACAATTCTAACCATGGAAAATTGGATTATTTTTTTTCCCTTAAATATCCCACAAATTTTTCAATAAGATATCTAACTATCCATGTTAGAGCCCTTATTCTCGAAACTGTGTGAGTAATCGAAAAAACTAATTGAACTGTGCATACCCCTAGTTTTTAGATTTCCGATTTTAATTCTCTGCGAATATTTTTCTTGCCAAGCCTTTGAAAGGCATAGCAAAATAAGCACAAATACACACTCCGAAGAAGTCAAAAGCCCAGCTGAACACCTTGAATCTCGTTTTTTTAATTTATTATTAGCGGTCTATTCCTAAAGTGTATGCAGGAAAAGCGTCCTTTTAGGTTCCCGTAGTTACAGACCTCCATTTAAATTTGGGCCTTAAAGTCTAGAATTTTCTATTTCCTATAACAGTTAAATGTTCTTTTATTTTTCTAATAATGATTAACTTTAGCCTTGCCGGCACAAAAAGTTTTAAGTACCTTCTTATATTTTTTGTGGGTGGCGTTGCCCTCATAATAGGGTAATTTATCGAAAAACCGATCTATTACCTAACACCTAAATTCTCAAAAAGGTGTTGATGTTTCAACTTGACAGCTTTTGTATCAGTTATCATTACCTAGGACTTCTATTTTCATGCCTTTTTATATTATTTTTTTTCTAAAATACTTTAGTCTTTTTTTATGGTTGCACCAAGGCGCTGCCGCGCGCGAAGGTAGTGATTTTTGAAGATTAATTCCGCTAAAAGCTTTTTATTCTTTTGTTCTTATACAAAACTGCCAAACGCATCACTAAAAAACCCAGGTAATAGTGTTCAAAGAATCAGTGTGGGAATCTCGTAGTATTCGTTGAGAAGCCCATTGTACTAATAAAAGGATTTACCCACCTGAACAAATCCAACTCATTTACAGCAAAACGTCCAATACGGTCGTTTTGAGTATAATCATGAATAGATACATTTAATTAGAATTTCCTCTAAATAAAACTGAACTTAAACCTTTGAATTATGGAATCTCATTCCTTCAGAATTCCTCCTTTTCATTTTAATGAATATACCAGAGGGCTCTGCCCTCTATCACGTTATAGTTATCTCCTTTAATTTCTAGATTTCAATACCCTCCGTTTTTTATATACCTATTGAATCTATATATTGTATTATGAATTTAGCTTAGTATTTGTACAATTCTCCTCCAGTATTCTATGCGTGGCCCAGTATTATTGTTAAACCTTTTGGTTCAGGGATAAGCAGGCCCAGAAAAAAAATTATTTGAGAGCGACGCCACAATCTTTTATCCTTCAATCCGGTTAGGATAAGGTTGTAATACTCAACAGGAGCCAGGCAGTATTGTTACTATAAAACAGAATTAATTTTTAACTTTTTACTATTGTTGACGGGGCACTTAAAAAATAATTAATGTTTTTGAGTTTCGTTGAGTGGTAGACTTTCATCTCTGCTGCTTGCTGTTAAACCGCCTTATGGCTTTAAGTAGGTTTATTATAGTATTAAAGGGTAAATAAGACATCTATTTTAAAATAAGAAACTAAGACTAATTCTCACAATAGAGAAAACTTTTTTTTTTCTCTCTTTTAATCTTTAAGCTCAAGATTTAGTAAACGCAGTTACTGGTATATCATGCATAGAACTTTCAATTGTTATTATATATTATCTTCTGTTTTTTTTCTTTTATTTTTATTTTAAATATCTTACTTAAAATCAGTCAAAAAAATATTTGTTATTAAATTTATCACCTTATTAAAGAGAGAATTGAACTTCAAAGTTCCATATTTTCTTAATCATTCAAAGATGTATTTCCAGTATTACTATAATAATTCACTTTCAATATTTTTTTCAAATAATAATATGATGTGAACTTTGTTGATGAAATTGATTAAGAAAATTATTTTAATATATATAATTTAAGAGGGATTTTTCTTCTAAGGAATTGGGACGAATCAGTATAAAGAAAGTAAGATTCATATAGATAATTCTTGGTTTTTTAAGACTAATAATTAAGGAATATTTTTTGTATGATCTCTGCTGGCTTCCAGGCCTTGGAAGGCTTTATTTAGTTTCGATGAAGCAAACATTTTCTTTACATATAAAAATAAAACAACTTTTTATTAAATTTTCGAGTTAATCCTTTTTAATTATTTTTAAATATATTTATTTTTTCAATTATTAAACTTTCTCATATTGTTTACAGTTATATAAAGTAATTCTATTCTTGTATTGTTTGGTAGGTTTAATTATTCCGCGTTATCCACATTTATTGCTTCTTAAAAAATTTTCGTCCTTTCTTTAAGTAGTATAAATTTTTTAGAGCCTACCGCAAATTATGAATTTTGAAATTATAAGTTAAAGTAACTTTAATTTATTTATTAATATTACATTTTAAACAGGGGTATATTTTTTTAAATTATTTTTTTATTATAACATAATAGATGTTTTTCCATTGTTAAAAAAGAAGGTAAAATATTTTTTATTTTTTTCCAGATCTCCCCGTTTTTTCTCTTAAAGCCAATTGTCTTTGTAGAATTATTTCAAATAGTTAATTGTAAAATATTTTTCATTATTGTTTATATGGTGTTGGCACTCTCTTTATTCATCACTAGTATATCCCGTATAAAAGTGATCAGCTATTTACTGCCTGACCTGACCTGATCCTGAGTTATGGATAGTGCAACACACAAGCACAAAAGAAAGCATAAATCTATTTTACTTTTTTTTTTAAACTATATATATATTAAAATGTTGGCTGTGTGTAAAAAGGGTTATTTTGGTGATACATAATACTCAACCTATAGCGTCGGTGAAACGTTTTTATTTTACAACATTGTCGAAAATAAAACCTCGCTCAAAAGTTTACTTTTTTAGTAATTCTTGAAATTACCCAAATATGTATAATAATTTATTTCTATTGCCTTTATAGGCGTAAGTTCCCTTAACACCTAACGGAGACATAATTAATAAGAAAGATTTTTAGCAATATGTTTCTGTCCTTGCATACTTTAAATTTTGACTGCGAACATCCTGCTGATTGTTAAACATGTTACCATATCCCTTAGAACGCGAAGCTTACGTAGCCAAATGGATAAAGGTTTAGGCAAAATAGATTGGTGGGTTTTTGTAGGCTAGGCCGGATTTATATTAAAAAATCAGAAGCCTAAACCATAACTAAAGCAGCAAAGACCAAATAATAGCGAAATAAATAAAAATTATTAAGGACAGACATCCCAGCGTAGCTTTCCATAATTCTAAGTCGTATCCTATACTTTGCGTCTTGTGCTGATCCCTATGGCCCCCTCCTTTACGCCAAACTTAAGATTTTTGGGTGATAATCCAAACCGTAAGGGCAAGATTTGAGCCGTTGAGCTTTTTGATATTTAAAAACATAACTATCCTTTTTTTCAACGAGCTTGCTGGGTAACAAGCAAATAAAAAAAAATAGCTTAAAAATAATTAGAAAACCTTATAAGCTTTTAGCATAGAGCGCAGCATGAAAATTGTACATATATTTTCAATTATCCGCTAATTTCTACCATAAAGTTAAAAATTCTACCTAAATTAAACCTTATAAGTATATTTTCGTGTATAAGGGCTGGCATTAATAATTGTAATCCCTAGGGTAAAAAAGGCATGCATGCCCTACCATGCAAATTATAAAATAATTATATATGATAAAAATAGGTTAAGACTACTAAAAAATGCAAACAAAATAATTATAAATATTAGACACACTCGTTTACCTACAGCGGTCTGTGCCCCAACATAAACTGTTCCCTAGCGATAGTTCCATACCAAAAGTCATTAGCTATTTAAATAGGTAAAGTGATATCTAGGGTTTTTTATTACTATTAGAAAATTATATTGTTTCTAATAATTATCTTTTTGTCTTTTTTCAATAGCATAGTTGCGGCTGAAAACGCCGCAGCAAAAAGGTCTTAGTAATAGCCAAGATTGATCAAACGTATCTTATATCCTAAACCCAATTCATTTCTAATGAAAGATAAAATTTTAAGGGATTGCAGTTGACAGCATTCTTGTCAATTACCTTAGTAATCTTAAAATTTCTCTAAACACAACCTCTATATTAGTGACAGGTAAAGCTGCATGGGGGGTCTTCTCGTCAAATGAGGTAAGGTCGTATCCTGCACAGCTCTTCACCATATTTCACTGGTTCAATCTAGAGACAGCTTGTTGCTATGTTACACCATTCATGCAAGGCCCGCATTTAACGGGCCAAGGCTAGTTCGCACCCTTTAGGCCCTTCACCCGGTTAGGCCGCCTTTAACTCGGGGTTTCGTCGACATGCAAATATAAATAGCTATATATTTAAATTATCTCTGTAAACCAAAGCGGGCACCGGGCAGATTTCACACTTTATGACTTAGATTTTTTATTTTCAGCAAAGATTGCCTGTGTTTTAATTTAAAACATCGTACAGACCACATTTTTGCTTCTTCTTTTTTACTTGATATAATCTAGAATATGAGGCCCTCCTTATTCCGAAGTACGGTAGTTCAATTTGCCGAGTTACTTTCGCCGCCACAATTTTATCCTTTTGAGTATTTAGGTAATGTGGTTAGCCAAATTGAATATGTAAAAATATAAGGTTAGATTCATTTCCGGATGTAAATAGAGAATCTTTTGCTCTAAACCATCCCTTAGTAAGATGAACATTCTAGGGAGTCATTAATTCGGCTATTTTTACGTGCGGAGCCCTTCTCTAAAGGTCATTTTTTACTTTTGCTCCCTGTAGAAGGGCATAAGTATCCGAAAAGGGTATAAACAATAATTTGTTATAATCTGCCAAACTTTGTAATCATAAAATTTAGAACTTTTGTTGACTTGTTTTTGGGAGGATTGTTTGATCAAAACTTTACCTGCTTTCAATACATTATGTTAAGCTTTTGTAATAGAGCAATATTCTTTAGATTCCGGCGATGGATTTTTAAACATGGTTTTACTCTTCACCAATATTTGTATCTTTTCTGATGTTTATATATATTTAAAAAAACATGTGCTTCGCCTTTACATAACCTATAACCTTCAGTAAGGGCCATTTTAAATAGCACAATCTCTTTTTACAGGTCATTTTCACCGGTCTGTTTTAGGAAATAAAGATGCAATTGACCTTTTAGGCTTAGTACCGAAAAACTCATTGCGAAGAGCTTTAATAATTGACAATTATTTAGCTTAATCTCTTCTGTAGTAAGGATGGCTGCTTACAATCTTTAACTCAAGTGTTTTAAACAAACGAAAAATCTACACAGTTGTCCCTTGTATTAAAGGGATAAGCTTTCTAAGTGAAAAATAATCTCTAAGTCGTTTTATGAATGAAGGGGCTTCATAAACTACTGCCCTTCACTACGCATACGTACTCCGCCTACCCATCCTAACAATAATTCTTATTCTGTCTAAAAGGATATTTAATCCTTTTTTTATGTAGGAAAATGTTTGAAAACAGCTCCTACCTATACCTAATTTTATGTTGATTTTTTAATGAATAGGATATATGGTAAGCATGCTTGTCGGTTGTTTTTTCTTATAAAAAAAAAATGATAAATCCCGTATAATAATATAGGATCAAGATCTGTTATAATGGTAAATGTCTTACCATTAATTAAAACTCGGTATAACCCCAAGATTGGACACATATTGACTATGCTAAAGTAATGTTAGATCCTAATTTTCGTAATTACCAATGAATTCAAGATTTTCAAGTTTCCCTGGGGGGCGCAGAGACACCTGCAATATTTAATAAAATATCTGGAAACAACCACTACTCTTTGGGCTCTTTTAACAGCAGTAGTTTCCGTACTACTGAGTTTAGGTCCGCGGAATACCATTCCTATTACCTAGTAATCCTCCTAACGTTGTTATCATACATCAATGTTAGGCTGATCCGGTCAAGGCCCTTTCTACAAAAGCTTTGGTATTCTAGAGCTTTAGGGTGTCCCCCGGAGTTTGGGTTTCTTATTCACGATGGCGGGGGCCTAATTCCCAATTTCTTATTGATTGTTAGCGTCAATTTGAACGCTTTCGATATTTCTACTAACTAGCTTACCTTTTTTATTCAATTCTCGGTACGGTTAGTTTCATTTGTTTTAGATAACAAAAATATTTTGTTATTAGATACAGAAAATATATTCTATTTTTTCCGCAACATTTTTATATAATGTTGTCCTAGTAAAAAAGATTTGCCTACGTAAAATCTTTTAGATAATATAACTTAAGGAGGCCGTTACTTAATATATATCCCAAAAAGGTTAAGGCGGAAAAAATTTTCTTTTAGTTTAACTATGTCACATTCTCCACTATGAAGTTAAATTTTTATAATTCTATTTTAAAAAAAAATAATCCATTATTTAACTCATCGTTCGCATACCCACAAACGCCCCTATCCACTAACATTTAATAATCTTTCCTAATACATTTAATCTAGGCATATGGGTATATGTTAAATACCCTTAACATATTTTAACTGAGCTACTCTAAAAAAATAACAGTTGTTAGGCTGCAGGCTACACATGCAAGCAAGTCCGTATTAATATTGTTAATACACACCTAAATCTATTTTAAGATTAATCAGATATGTTTTGAGCATCATACTATAAACCTGTTAGGTATTATACTTATATAGAAAACATTAATATTATTTATAAAATGCTAATCTAATTAAATGTTAGCACCAAATACTATTATAACGCTTGTTTTTAGTATTAATACCCTAATAACTGTTAGCATATAATACTAGTATTAAATGGATTATAGAAACTTTTTTCATTAATTGGTTTTTTATAGAAGCTAATTATACCCAAATTTTATTCCGAAGCCTTCATGACAGTGATAGTCAATAGTGTCTATCTACCACATTCCTCCCTCTTAGATTGTAATTGGTCGATGTCAGAATCTCTTTAATGAACGTTCATGCGGCAAGGTGTTCGGGTATATTTGTTCTAAGATCCGATCAAATATTTCGATGTCTTCTAATCAGCTGGAACACAGCGCTCTGTTACCGAGGTTCTATAAAATTATGGCTGCCTTCCGAGGCCCTTATCTCCTAGTTCGGACTTTGAAAAAAAACCTCTAATTTCCTTAGACCTAATAAATTA
>JACYFI010000145.1:0-13318 GCA_020975735.1 Ophiocordyceps xuefengensis
TAATACTTATCTCGCGAACAATTGTCTAAATGGACAACAACAGGTACTAGTTTGTATGATCATCAGTATAACTTAATGAGTTATCTAAATTACTAGGTGTAGCTAGAGAACTTTAAATGCTTATTTAAATACATAGACCGTTGCGACTCCTATAAAAATTTACCTTTTTTTAACTAATAGATAGAATCTTATGATACTTTCACGAAAAAAACTAGTACAGCGGAGGCTAGGGAGTTAGTATTAGAATCGGTACTATAGCTAAAAAGGTATGAATAATATAAATTATCAAGATGATTGGACTGATAGTTAAAAAATAACTATACAATCTAAAGTACTAATTAGCTAAATTCTTAAATAACCACACAGGAAATATAACTAATCCACCTTAGATAAAGTGAAAGTAAGAGGAGGTTATTAAGGGGTATTATATATTTATAGTTACGAAATTAGACTTAAAGAATAGAAAAAATAAAGGAAATTTATATTCAGAAGAAAATTTAATAGAATTTGGTAATTTTGGAACATTTACTAATGGCTACAACTTGAGTTACTTACAAGATCGATTTACTTAGTAACAATCCGAAGTTGCTAGACCCTAGTTTTAATGTAGTACTGGGTTCTATTATAAGATAACTTTGGATATAGCTAGCTTAATATAAACTAGGGTGGAATTAATTAAGTATTAAAATATAATTTTAGCCACAGGGAATTTAACCAACGTAGCTTGCGCCTGCGGCTAAGAGAAAAAAAGAAACCATTATTAACTATGCCCAGCGAAGCACTGCAAGTTAATATAATTGTTTACTATAAAAAAAGTTGAAATAGTAAATTAAATATTACTAACTTATATAAGCACCATATTAGTGCCATAATGTAAAGAAGCAACATAAAAAAGAATTATTAAAATAATCTAAGAAATTTAGGTAAATATTTAGGGGCACGCATTTTACCGTATAAAAGAAGCGAGTTAAATGGTTAGATTTTTTCAGCCGCAATATAACAAGTTTTAAGTTAAACGCTGGTAAGATACTTTTTCTCGGCTTTGCAGAAGAGTCCCTTTGCTACAACAATCTCTAATTTGCGAACGCTCTTAAAGCCTATTTTTAACAATAATTGTTTTCAGCTTAACTAAATAAAAATGGCTCTGTGGGTAATGACTTCGAGGTAAAGTTAAAATCAAACCAAATTAGATAACGAAGGAAATTGGCAATCCCCAAGCCCAAGGCACTAAGTAGGTATGTCAGTTCTTGACTAAATGGTGATTGATGTTAAGAGGCGTAGGCCATCGCTCTAGCCACCCATTGTGTTATGCTTAAAGATATAGTCGGACCCGCTAACTTGGAAATAAAGAAGGGCTATCAAATTTTATACCTGTAAATGGATAGTTGGTAGTTTAATTTACAACTATTAGTGGGAAGAAACGTCCTAGAAGCTTTTCCTGGTGTTATGTCGTGCGCAGGTAGAGGCTCTACTATGGTTAATAAAGCAAGAATCGATTTTACGGGTTTTATTACAGGGCATCGCGATGGCATTTAAAATTAATTTGAAAAGAGTATGTTGTCCCTACACCAGCTTATTAACTTTTTATTTTTTTTAGGTTCAGTATAAACATAACTATTCGTTTTGATTATGGTTAGCTGTAATTATACCATACTGGGGCCTGGATTATCTTTAGGTGTATGGATTAGGGTTACACTTTTATGCTGGCTTGTTGTCATCTTTAAGTACCCTATGGTATATTATAGCCGGGATGAAGTCTAAATGGTAAATCTATGCTTTCTTAGGGGTCTTGTAGAAAGTACACCCGTTAATTAGCTTATGATTTAGCTTTAAGGTTCGTAAATATTTAAATCATCTATAATATTAACAAATGTTTTAAAGTTAAATATAAACGGCTACAGTTTCAAAAAAAAAGTTAAATGATTAGCCTTTCACCTTTTATTTTTTGTATACAATAATTATTCTTTATTTGGGTTCTGTAGCCCAGAAACGTAACAACACTCTCCCTTTGGATTTAGACTGAGGCTATTTAGGATTTGGTCTCTATTAAAAGATCACAATTGCGTGGCAAGGTCTTTATTAGGAAAAATCAGCAGGTGAAGTAACTATTTTAAAAGTAAATCTCAGGACTATGGTGGATCATTTATTTATAATATTAAAACAAAGTATAGTGCCGACTCTATTATAGATATAGTTAATAACTGAATCTAATAAACTACTTTAGCAAGCTACCTTATTCTTTGATTATCTAATCAGCGGAGGGCTATAAGACTAATAAATATTTTTGTACCTTCCCCGACATACTACCTGATTTTTTTTTTGCTTGGTGCTGACGAAGATGCCGACAAAAAAAAAACATGAATAAAAATAACACCTATAACTAAGGGAGGTTTATTCAGTTTTATCAGAGCCCATGAGCCTCTTAAATGTAATACCCGGAATATTTTAGGTTATTTGGCCCATTGTATATTAAAAAACTTTATATGAAACTTGTATAGTTCCATATAAAAATAATATTTAAAGAGCAAAAGGGGTTTTTATGGAATACTATAAATTGGTAAACAATACATAGGTCGTCCAAAAGTTTTTTATCTTAATGAAATTTAAATGCATAATTTAATTAGAAAATTTATTACATTATTTTTTTCCTGGCTTAGGCATAGCTTGTGCTAGGAGGGAAAACAGCCACAATACATGTAATGAATTTACTAGGGGCCAATTTGTGGAAATATCTAACGGTTAGTGTTGGAGTCGGCAAGGCCTCCTAAAATAATTATTTAATTTAGAAAGAATATATGTATAGATTTAAACCTAATCTAAAGTAGGAATATATTTCGATTTGCTTATTTATTTTTAAAGCTAGTAATGTGATAATAAACCTCCTCCTTTAGTTACGTGTAAATTGAAAATTAGAGTTACCCTTTTTAACTGTGCGGAAAGGTACTCTTAGCTATCTTTGTGTAGGCAAGTTTATAACATCCCTCTCTAATACTTGCCATCCTAAATATTACAACCTCCAATGATAATTAAGCTAAGATTTTACGATACTGATTCTATAAAATCGACACCAAGGTCTATTAAAAGTAAAGGAAGGTATTTATATTTCGATCATACTGGGATACAGTAAACAGTATATGTGAACAGTAACCGCAAAGGACCTTTTATTTAAAGAATTAATGGAAGCATTAAATTTATAAAAAAATAATTCTTATGCTGTAGCCACGGCACGCAGCGCACGCCAAAGAGCTTCTTATTAAGAGATGGGTTTAGATAAGTTTAAGCTTATATATAAAAGTTTTTACATACCAAGGAAAAAAAATTGCCACAAAATATTTTATACTGAGGCTCAGAAACTAGTTAATATATCTAAAATGAATTTTAGATACTTTTTTGTTTAATTTTTTAGTTGTATTGCTTCACAATAAGTTGGTTAATAAACAATACATCATATATCACACCTAAATTATAGGATTGTAACCCCGGTAAGGGCTTAAAGCCTATTAGCAAAAGTGCGCCGATTGACCCGGCCAACCTAAGATGAGTTAAAGCAAAAAATAATTCCTTTTTAGGTTCGTGTAATATATTAAAACCTAGATGGCTACTTAATATTAATAAATTGTTAAAATCAAAATGTAGCATTAGGCAAACTTTAAATACATCTGGGTAGACAGATAGCTGCGGGCAAGCCTCCTTAAAATTGGATTAAGCTTATATACATGAATTGGTACTAAATTTGAAACCTAGAATAGTTTAGTGGCTAATTGGAGTATGGCCATGTCTTTCGGAACAAAACGTTGCAACATATAAAGAACAAAAAAAAAATGAAGAATCACACACCGGAAATCTGGAATTTCAGTTAGCCGGATTTATGACCAACACGCGGGCGTGTTATATTCCGTTTTTCTCTTTTCTAGCCGAGATACGCTAGTATGATTATGTGTATATTTTTATACTATTTTTATTTTCTTACGGTGGGTTATTTATTTCAAACGATTTTATTATATATTTGAATCTCATTAAGTCTATTACATGCATATTACATTCATTTTAAGGAGTGATACTATACACTACAGAAAATTTATAAAACAAGAACAATATTTAAACTAGTTTCTAAAATGTAGAAGCAGTTATTGTTGAGGTTTAACTTAGGTATAAAAAAGCTCAATATGTGGATTTTGTATTTATTTTGATCCGGGGCCCACTTTCCCTAGAATGAGGATTCGCTCCAGGTCTGATAGCCCTTTCTGTGAACTAGTAATTACTGCCTATATATTTCATTTTATTTATCAATACCCTTCGTTTATTATATATGTTTGGGTATATTGTTTATCAAATATAAATTATTCGTTAATTATAGATCTATTAATAGGATTATACTATCCAGTAAAAGTAATTGAAGTATTAGATGATATACTTAAAATTATATATGAGCTATGCTAATTCTTAAGCAGCTCCATTTTGTTATTGCTCAAGCAATAGCAATTTAGATACCCCGCGCTTTAGCGGAGGCCCCACGGTTATCAAAACAATTAACACTTAAATGATATACTGTGGTAGAAATATGGCCACTATATTTTATCTTTAAAGATATATTATTTAGACGTTAGGTGCTGGCTTCTGCTCTTAATAAAAAATAAAGCTATCCTTTATACCTCCAGAAGCACGGCACGCCTCCCCTGTTGCGGTGACTAACGAATCTAGCTTAAGGGTTGCTAGGAAGTGCTACTATACGTTCTTATTTTTTCTATGGCTTTGACAAGGGCTTAGCTAGAAAAATATTCTTTACGACATAAATCTTGAGTCGCTATTTTTTGTGCAGCAGCCGGCCGCGCCTGCTCTTCGCCAGGCCTGAAAGCAAAAACAAAAAATATTCAGATGCAAGATTTCCACCAATGATTAATGTCCATGTGGTTAGGCTAGCAGTAGGGCCTAAAAGCTCAAAAATCCTAAAGTATCCAAGATACATATATTTTTGTACAAGTTATTAATTCTTTTTTTTTACCTGATACCCTGTTTATAGGTGAATATAATAATCTAGTATAAACTCTAACTAATGGAAAAAAAAATTTAATACAAGGCTTACGTTGGCTTCCCCCACTCAAAAAATAAAAGTACCTTATAACTAGTGTTATAAAACTTGTTATGATCTTCAAGTATTTTTTATCAGCTATTTTAATAATAGTACTAAATCAATTTTTTCAAATAGTAACAGAACATTAATTAATTTTCAACTATCTTGATAATTTTTTAGGGTCCCTAGATGGTATAACGAGTATACTTTATTGTTATTAACTAACCAGATAATAAATACCTGCGCGTTATTTGCAGATTGAGCATCCTTATAAAGAAAATAAAAAGGTCTTATTTAGTAATAATGCTATTGTTGAAAAACGTTAATTATTAGCCGTATTTACGACAATTAGATATAAACTGTTCTAAATTCATTTATTTTCTTTGAAAGTATCTTACCTCGTTTAATTTATAATTAGGTAGAGTTTTTAAATTGGGTGTGGAAATAAATAAAATAGTGCTAGTTATACTTTATTCTTTATATTACATTTAATGAGGCTCATTATTCTTATTATATTTCTAATTAAAAATATTCACTTCTATGGTAGTAACGATTCTGATACTTTATTTAAATAATTTACGGAATTATAACCACCAATTTTTTAAATTGTTGTAGGGATATTTATAAGGCTTTTGCGGTAAAAACACCGGTTTGATGGGTTTGAATAATTGACTACTAAACAGGCACACGTGGAGTCACCCCTTGGGGAGTATTGTTCTAGCCGGGATTGTCCTACTTTAAGTAGTCTGATATTGCTATAGTTCAGACTAATTTTACATTACTTTCCTGAAAGTTACATTAGATTATACTTTATAATTAGGGTATAGGGAACCCATAACTTGTTCCTTTATGCTATGTTTTGTTACTTATTAGAACAAACACGTATATTAAACGAGGGTAATTGGCATATTTTTCTTCATGTGGCTCCATCTTTCCAGTTATAACTTAGATGATGCTTTTAGGTAAACATATTCCAAAGGTCTAGAAGGTCCTATTTATTAGGATTAGGACACGGAATTTTGTACTTCCAAGTGGTCTCTTTTTATGCGCAGGGGGGGAGTTTTTTACGATAGAACTGGGGGACTAGATTCTATATACTGTCTAACGCAGGGTTTAAGCTCAATTAAATGCCTATTTAAGTCTCCTATATTGTTATTTTTTTATGTTTAGGTAATTGTGGTTAGCACCTTTTAATTTTCAATTTCAAGGGGGAGTTTCTTCATCTTCATCAGGGTTAACTGACAGGGGATTCCATAAGTGGGTTTCTTGTTGGTACACTTCTTTTTATATAATCAACAGCCGTTCAGAATTTTATATCTTTAATTCCTAAATAACATTTCGGGGGTTCATTTATTAGTTCCTAGGAACAATGGTTATCTTGATGGGAAAAAAGTAGATCTCTAGATATTATTTGGATGTTAGTTTTTTACAGGGAAATATTTGGGTTTATGATTTCCTGGTATGATATTAAGCGTAGTTTACGATTATTCTGTACCTTGATTAATGCTTTTATCTGATAAATCTCTCTTAATTGGTTAAAGATAAAAATTTGATTTATGCTCCTAGGTTTACTGTTATTATAAAATATTCCTATACCGAGGGGGGAAAATGACCTCTTTCCTTTGATCACACAGGAGCAACCACAAAATATCATACCTTTAAAGTCAACAATAACAGTTTTTACTCCTAACAAAAAGAATTTAAATTTGACACGAATTACCCTAAATTCTCGCCTTATATGTCTTTATATTTATTAACGCTAACCTTAATGTTTAATTATTAGATTACTGTTTAAGTTTATGTCCCCATTATGGGACATTTGGGACATGTGTGAATAACCATTTTCTGGTGTTTTTCGGTATTTGGTAGGATGTCTCATTATGCTAATTTTGTATGCGAGGAAGTAATTCAAAGACGGGGTGGGTTTGAAGGCCTGATTTTATAAATACAAAATACACAAAGTGGAGTTTATATAATTCCTAAACATATTTGCCACCAAAAGGTCAGTACAGAATGATGGCACAATCCATTCCTATATTACACCTCAACGGTAAATTGATCACATTCCTTTAATCCTGAACCTTTTATACCACAAAATACCTCCAATCCTACCGCAACAAGGTAATCCTCCTTCATCTTTAGCAACAACGCATCTTAACCAAGTCTGCCGCAGGTCCAACACCCTTCTGATAAATTTACCTCTGAAGCCTGTTAGGTTATAACTACGCTAGAAAGAAACATACCCTCTTGGGATATTGAATTTTAGTTTCTTACCCCACATCAAATGAATTGATACCTATTAATAATTGAATACAATTAGAAATGATTGTTAGATTACCCTTCCACGTATATTAACGGAGGAAACTAATATTAGAATTCAGTGTTGTGATTTGTAGGAAGGCTTTGGTGGCGCAAGCTCCCTTTAATGTGGAGATCGCAAACAAAGTTTTTGTACACTTAAAGCGCTGCCAACCCTCAAATATATACTTTCGGCACACAACTACGAGGGTTTTACCTAGGCCAAATAGGTTACTGAATAAATTGAAAAGCTGCGGTAAGGGTTTCATGGTTTTAGATAGGTGTTTGCAGCCAGGACAAACTTCTTGTTAATTATTTTAGTTAGATTTAAAAAAAAATTTAGGGATACTTTATTGATATGATAGTCTTTTCAAAAAACCTTCAAGGAGAACGATCCTTAATTTATTATAAAAGATTACGTTAGTCGGAATACACAATTTGATCTTGTTTTTATGTCGCTTTGCCTGGATAGCATACTTTGGTTTTTCTTTATATTTTTGCTGTTGTTGGTTTGGATGTAAGATTACAGTAATGCCACCCCTCGGGGATATGGCCTTCTACGGATTTACCACTCCAACTATCCCGTATCTTTAAAGACTTGCGTAAGTTCCACCAAGCTTCCTTGTCCTTAGACCCGATGCTATCCTTCGCACCCTGCTCGGAATTTAAAGCAAGGTGGTTAAACAATTCCCGGGATAAGGGTGACCAAAACTGCCCCTTTTCTAGTAGTATAAACTAGTTTATTTAAAACTAAACGGATTAATACTTAACCCATAAAAAATGGTTACATATAGGCAAGTGAATGGCTTAAAATTTGTTTAAGATTAAAGTAAATAGGATTTAATATAACCAATTTTTTTTATATAAATATGCCACAATAAAACACTTTTTTATAATATGAATTTGAGAATAATAGTTTTGCTTGCATGTAATAAGTATTAGTTCTATAAACATATTATCTAAATATATACTACCAGGAATAGTTCCGTTTTATTCTTATACGTTTATTGTTTTCATTTAATACAAATATAATATACAGTAATACAATATCTATAGGTGATAAATCTATAAGTAAAATTAGCTTATTTAAGATCTATATATTATAAGTTAGCAAATAATACTACTTATGTTTTAAACATTATTTAGAGAAATAATAAGCCCTGTAGACTCAAATATGAAGTAAGAGATACTAATTTAAGTTTAGGAGGTTAGGTTCGGGTAACTTGACATAATTCTTTAACAAATATAGATTTTACTGTAAGTAAATCGGGGGTTTATAAACTAATTCCAATCTTAAAAGCTTAGTTGCATTCGTAACTACTAATAAATAGTAAAAATAACGCATGTGGAATCTATATTCAAGATCTCTAATACGTAACAATTACACAATAAGAGTTACCAACAAAATAAATGCTAGAATATGGAATCAAATTTTATTTCCCTTCATATGTACTATTATTGGGGTATTTGTATTAATAAATTAATTTCAATCGAATGGTGCCGTAAGTATTGGGCATTACAGGTATTTTGCTTGAAAATTCTGCTCTTAATTTTACAATAGGTAATTAGGGGGCAAACATGTTTTAGGTTTTTCTAAAAACATGGTTTTAAATTCTTTTTGAATAACTAGTACCGAGCAAGGTTCCCCCCCTTAGGTCTTTTTACTTTATGAGTTTATACTTTAATTCGCCATAAATTTTTATCTTGCAAGATGTGTATCTCTTGGTTATAAAGATTAGGAGCTAAGATAGTAGCAGGACACATGTTATTGAGTATTTTAAAGTGGTTTTGTTTACAAATTAAGTATTTCGGATGTTGATTTGTTTTTTTGGTATGGTTGAGTAAAACCATTATACTTGTTTATTTTTAAATCGCTTGTTCTCGGGGGTTCTAGAAATATGATGCCTTAATCCATAGCCAGTGTTTCGTAAGTATTGCAAGGTTCTTACCATAAAGAACGGCCTAGACTTACATGTAATTGGACTTGAAACCTAAAAAAAATGTATACATTTGGTTTTATACACTTTGTTACTATCTTTCAACTACAAGAGTTTTTAATTACTTTTTATAGTTCCGCTAGAGGTTATTGAATACAACATAGAGAGCGATTATTTGGGTGCTATAGACCTTACTCGAATGTCCTGATTTTTACAAATTGATTTCGTTTCTAAAATTTTAGTTGTAGAAAGCATTATATAATATTTGTATGTTTTATTCCGACGTTTTTTCTTAAAATTAATTTAAGGAATTCTCTTTATTTACTTTATTGTGATTAGGCTTAGGATTTAAAGCTAATATTCATAATTTTAGCCATCCATTATTTACATTTACTTCTTGTCTAACGACTATTTTATACTTGTTTTAATAGGATTTTGATGTAGGATTATTAATAAGTTTATTTATAAGAGCTAAGAAATTATGAAAATTTTTATTTAGTTATTTTCTAAATTATGTAAAAGTTTAAAAAGTTATTGTCACAAAATTTGATTTAATATTTAGATTATTTAGTAATACTACGTCTTACAGATTCGGCTTAATTAAACGTAGGCTTTGAGTATTTAGTTAGGTTTATAGGATTTATATTAATTTATAAAATTTTATTTTTTTCGGGTAATATTATTAAAGCAGCTGTTTAAAAAAGGAAAAGTTTGTTGTAAATTTGGATTACATTCTCGAATTTTAGTTGTTACGATTATTATTATTGTCATATTAGTGAATACGCCTACAAGCGATGACAATTAAATTTATTATGAAAAATAGGAATGATTGACTAGTACATAAAATCGACTTTCCGTCTCATCTATATAAACCTAAGTTTTAATGGTGGTGGTAAGGAGGTAATCAATCCCCTATTTAAGGGAGTTTGAATATCTACTTTATCCCTGAAGGATAATCAACTAAAGACGATAAAAAATATATTTTATATGGAAAGGGTTAGAGAATAAAAAGTAAGCGAGAGATACACGTAGATTACATTACAAAATTATTTGATAAAAATTTGGTGAACCAACTTTTCTGAACAAGAAGAACAATATATTTTTATCCTATTGAGTACCAAGGATACACCTACTTTATTAGTTAATTGAGTTTTAACAGTAAATTTCTGTGCCCCCTGAACAGCGAGAATTTGGTGGATGGGGACTTGTTTAAGTAGACTAAACTGCATAACCAAATGATATTTAAAGCTTGTTACAGGTTAAGGTTAACTTTAAAAGGAAAATACAAAATTCTTTAGTCACGAAAAAATTAAATTAAATAAATTCAACTTTTATACAATCACCTCTAATCTTAAATTTTACTTACTAAGAACACACTCAAAATGCTCGTAGTTTTTTTCTTTATGCGTGTAATAACCCGGAAAAAGCAAGGTTTGGCTAAACTAAAGGTTCAATATTATTGGGTTGAGAAGTGAGGTAAAAAGTAAGTAGAAAATTAATTAAACCAAAAAATATTAGTGCCCTTATAAGGAGATAAATAAAAATTTTAGAAAATATGGCAGAAATTAAGTGCTTGTGCAATCATAGAGCTATAGCTGTTGATGAGGGTTGATTGCCTGCAATATTATGCAGCAGCTAACAGCTCTATGATGGGCCGCTCTTATGATAGTGAATTATTCATGTCTAGCTCCAAGAGGTAAAGATCTTTGGTAATGTGATAATAGGCGACAAATGAGAATTTTTATTTTGTAGTATAGTATTATATATAGAACCTTATATTAAATTGATCACTCTCTTAAAAATTCAAGTATTCTAGAACTTATGGTGGATGTAATGAACATTCATTTGATAAATAAAGTTTTTAATGAATTGAAATAACCTGATCATAAAAATATGGTAGAGTTTAGGTGCGATGCGGGCCTCTGGATTAAGCGTTTGCAAGGTGCTTGACTCGACATGCTATCGTCGTTTGTAATTTTTAACATTAAGTTAACTACAATAATTAAGTAGGTTATTAATAAAAAGTGGTGTACAGGTTTGAGGTAAAAAACTAAATTTGCCCGGCCTTATAAGAGGTAAATCGTTCATAATTAAAATTAAAGGGGTACAGTTCTGCTTTAAGGAGGAACCATATAAATATTCTTCGGATAGGTAGGTAGGTAAGGTGATGACTTAACTAGGCCAACAACTCTGTAGTTCGAATCGAAAGTTGGGATGACCACTGGGTCTGAACAAAACCCCCCAATGCAAAATTAGTACAGCAGTGAAGAATTTAGTCAAATGGCTACGGTCAACACTTGCAACTTGGAAAGGGCCAAGGCCATTTTTTGATCAGGGTCCCTAAAGCATGAATCTATTAGGATTAATTTTTAAAATTGAAAATAAACTTTGTTTTATATTTGATAAATGACAGTATGTATATTGTGGGTCTTGACAAATTACGTGGCAGCAGCGGTCGGTAATACGTAAAGACTTTAGTATTATGGCCTCTTAGATTGGGTTTAAAGGGAAACCATTAGACGGTCATATAGCGTTATAAAATTTAGTATTTTGATCTTGAGTTTTTATATGAGAGGGGAGTACTGTTAGGTGGGGAGAGTTAGAAATTCACTTCTAATACCAGAAGGGGAGTCGGTAAAAGGGCCGAAGGCCACCCACTTAGGTAAAACAACTGACCGTTGAGGTGACCGGAGGGGCACAGAGAACAAACAGGATTAGATACCCGTACAAGTAGGTCTTTCGCAAATGATGAATGCCCATTATCTTAGATGAAAAATCAAAATTAGGTGGTCAGTAAACCAAAGTTAATACTAAATTTCTTTTGGCCATAAATGGGATAAGTGTAACATTCCACCTGTCACAGAGTAAGAATGTGCAACCGCAGGAAGCTGGAAAGCAACTAGACCGTTTCTACTAAACGTTAAGATAGTATGTTAGTTTAATTCGATTTATCCCTTCGAAAAACCTTTACCACAATTGTATATAAATTCACAGGGGTTGCACGCTGGTGTGTTCAGGGGGTATTTTGTGAATATGGTTTTCATTAATTTAACGAAATCCCTTGGCTTTAGTTCTGGATGCCGTGGTAGTTAGAAAAATAATGTTATAGAGTACAAGTTCCTACTCGCGATGAAGGCAGTAGATTCCCTGGATAGTTATGGAGTGAGGAAGAAAAGGAGACAATAGACAAGGTCAATCATGGTCCTTATTATTCGTGGCTATAGACGTGCCACATATTTTCCTAGCTTCTTTCGACCTAAGGGTCTCAACAGTACGCGGGAAACTATCAAATTTCGGGAGGAAAACACCTTTAACGCCTTCGGTAAAACCCAAAACCCTCTACCGAAAGTATTTGTGGGGGCTTGAAGTTAATTACTCAGGGTATGTGGTAATAAGTCAGAAGTGATCATAAGGAGAAATTAGGTTATCGCAGATCTAAGTCAAATTACAGGTTTAACATGTCCCGCAGAGACCCCAATAACAAACTTTGTAATAGTAAAAGAAACCACGGGAGACAAGGTAGTTATACCTAATAATTGAGTCTTAAGGGTGTACGCTACAATGCGTATTGAAAGGAAATTTGATCAAAGTCAAAACCCACCTTCTAAAATATATTCCTAGATAAATTAAATCAGGCCACCGTTTATTAATTAACTATTGGCGCGTGATCTACGTTATTAAGAAAATACCTAATCCTAAATCCCACCCTGGTTTTAACAGGGGTTTTTTTGATCCGAGGATTTTATTCACAATGATTTGAGAGAAAAACTCACATAGTTCTACCTATTGTGGAGCTAGATTAAGGTATTCGTATTACATAGAATGGACTTAGAATTACTTTAAAAGGGTGTTTAATTTCAAAACATATTTTTAAGGGGAGGGTTTCTTAAGTAAAAGAAGGGTGCAAATGATAGCCTTCAATTATGTTATAAAAACATCTATAGATCTCAAATATGACTGATTGTTATACCCACATTCGATAAACATACTCCCTTTATGTAGATAAAAAAAA
>JACYFI010000146.1:0-12183 GCA_020975735.1 Ophiocordyceps xuefengensis
ATTAATTTTAGAATTTATAATATTTGTGCGGGCCACTAAAAAATAAATTTAAATGTTTTGAGGTGTTGTGAGGTGTAGCACTTTCTATCTCGCTGCTTCGCTAGTACCCCCTTATGGCTTAAGCTAGTTTTTATAACGTATTAACCAGGGAAAAATAACTCCTATTTAATATACTAACTATTGTCACAGAAATATGAAAATTTTTTTTTTTCTTTTTTAATTTTAATAGCTAAAGGAATTAGTAAAAAGAATCTTGTATTATTTAATGCATATAGGATTCAAATATTTATTATATTATAAATGCTATTTATTTTTCTTATTATCTATTAATCCTTACTTAAAATAGGTAAAAAAATATTGTTATTAAATTCTTAACTTAATTAAGAGAAAATTACTTAAGGTTCCATTTCTTAATCAAATTTCATATATGTCATTTCACTATTACTATAAAAATATTCATTATTTGCTATTTTCAAAAGAAAACAATTATGGAATTTTATAAAGTGATTAAGAAATATTTTAATTTGATAATTTAGAAAGTTTTCATAGGTATTGACGATCGACTAGAAAAAAAAACGTAAGATTCATATGATATTCTTGTTTTATTTAAGACTTAAAAATTTATGGAATATTTTGTTACTATCCATATGCTGCTTCCCCAGGCCATGAAGCTTATTTATTTATTGCAAGCAACATTTCTTATATAGTTAAAATAAAAAACGGTTTTTATTTGATTTTTGATTAACCTTTTTATTTATTTTTAATATTTTTTTTTTTAAAATACTTAGGCTTTTCTTTCTATTACAGTTATAAACGTTTAAATTATTGCTTTATATGTTTTATGTTTAATTTCCGCGTTACTACCATATATTCTTCTAAAAAAAATTTCGTGCTTCTTCTTAAGTAGTAATAATTTTTCGACGCCGTATACGAATTTATATTTTTGAAAATAGAATTTAAAAAATAAAAACCTTTTTGAATTATTTCTATTAATATTAATATTAGTAAAACAAGGGTTATATTTTTTTAAAATTATTTTATTATACCATAAATAATGTTTTTCCAATTCTTTAGACAAAAAAGAAAGTTATATTATTTTATTTTTCCCTAAGTATCTCCGCTGTTTTTTTTTACTTAAAAATGCAATGTCTAGGAATTTTTATTTCAAGGTTATTTGTTAAAGATTATTTTTCATGATTGTTTTTGGTGGTTGGGCAGCGTCTCTTTATCATCCCAGCATAAATCCTAAAAGGATAGCTTTTAAGCTAGCTAGACGGTAAGCCTGAATCTGGAGGTATATGGGATGTAGCAGACCCCCCGCACAAAAGAAAAGCATAAATTTATTTCTTACTTTTTGACCTTTAAAATATATTATATCTTAAATGTTGGGATAGTTTAAAGGATTATTGTTTCATTACATAAACTCACTTTATAGTCGTATGAACCGGTTTTAATTTTCAGTATTTGTTAAAATAAACTTCGCCTTCAAGTTTACTAATTTTTAGTAATCCTTGATAATTTACCCAAATTAATGTTTAATAATTTTATTTCTTTCTTAAAGTAGGCGGTGCTTCGCTTAAACACTAAGACAAAATTCATTGAAAAGCAAAGTTTCAGCATAATTTTTCTTGTCTTTTGCTGTACTTTTCTAATTTGGTGCGAAGCACCTGCTGATTAAAACATGTGGTAAACCATATCCCTTTACCCCTAGCTCTTACGTAGCAAAGGATCACAGGTTTGCAGAAAATATGTTTAGCGTAGGTTTTGTAGGGCTAGGTCGGATTGATAAATGAAAAAAATACAGAAGCCTAACACACTAAAAGCTGCAAGACAAAAAATACTATAAAATAAATATTAAGAAAGGACAAAACTGATCCCTAAGGCCAGTAGGGCTTTCCAATTAATCCAGATCTTATCCTTATGTGCATTCTTGGTTGATCCTATGCCCTGCTAAACGCACTGTTAAAAGATTGTGTAGATACTTCAAACAGTATAGGCAAAGATTTAGACACGTCTTGAATGCTTTTAGGGAAATTAAAACATAAAATATTCTTTTTCATCAGCGAGGCTTGCTGGTGTGGACAACACAGCAAGATAAAAAAAAAATAGCGTCTAACATATTAGAAAAACATTTTATAAGCTTTAGACATACAGCGCAGCCCTGAAATTTACATAATATTTTTCAATTTTCTCTAATTATCTCATAGTTAGAAATCCTACCCAAACATATAAAACTTAAGTATATTTTACGGTGTATAATGGGCCTGCAAATATGTTACCCTTAAGGGAAGAAAAAGCATTGCATGCCACCAGCAAAATAAAATAATTTTATATAGATGATAAGAATGTTTAAGACTCACTAAAATAGCAAACAAAGATAATTTATAAATTATTTTAGACACCGTTTAATCTTTTTAAGGGTCTGGTGCCCCCACCATAAAAACTGTCTCCTAGCGATAGTTCCTTACCAAAAGCTTCACTTAGCTTTAAAAATAGTACACCCTGAATTAGGTTTTTATAGTTATAAATTATATTGGTTTCTTATTAGTATTTTTTGTTTTGTTTATCATAGCCATACCTTTGCCGCTTATAAACCGAACGAAGAAAAAAAAAAAAGGACTCAGTAAACGCCAGATTAATCATAACTTCTTTTATAACCTAAAAGACCACGATTTCATTCATTTGAAAGATAAATAAAAGGATACTCATAGTTCACATGTTCATTAACTTATGTAATCAATTAAAATTCTCTAACAATACTCTATAATTTGTGGACATAGAAGCTGCTAGGGTCTTCTCGTCTACAGAAGGTAAAGCTGGTATCTGGCAAGCAGCTTATTCCAATTTCACGGAGTCAGATCATCGAACAACGTGGTTGTATGGTTACAACCCATTTCATCAGAACACGCATTTACGCCAAGGCATTCCGCTACCTTAGCACCCTCACCGTTTAGGCCGCCATTTTACCGAGGTTTCCGTCGACCTCAATAATAATAGTATATTACTTTCATCCCTCTGTTAACCAAAGCCGGCACCGGGCAGATTTGGCACACTTTTCATACTTAGATTGTTTTTATCTATCAGGAAGTGGGCTGTGTTTTAATTAAACAAGTCATTAAACATCATTTTATGCTTCTTCCCCTTTTTACTCTGATATTAATCAAGAATGAGACCTCCCTTATTCCGAAGTTAAACGGGTAGTCATTGCCCAGATGTCCTTTTCCACGCCACAAATTTTCCTTTGAAGGGATTAAGGTGCTAATGTGGTTACCCCTAAAATTTGAATATTAAACAATAATAACCGGTTAAATTCACTCCGGGCATTTTTAAAAGAACGAATTTGCTCTAAACGCATCCTTTATTTTAAGATCGAACTTTTTAGAATTCATGAATTGGGGCAATTTTCACGCTGCAACGCGCTTCAACTTAAAGTCATTTGTTTCTTTGCTCCTGTAAAAGGAATTACGTATCGGAAAAAGGGGTATAACATATTTTGTTATATCGGAAGACTTGCAAATCATAAAAAATCTAAGAATTTTTATGTTGGGAGATTAGTTTATAAACTTTTACCTGCTTTGCAAAAACATTTGTAAACCTTTGTAATAGAGCAAATTATTTTCTTTATCCGTGGTGTGATGTTTAAACACTAGTTTTACTCCTTCACCACCCTTAACTAGTTGTACTTTTTCTTTTACATAATATTTACAAAAAAACCCATCCTTCCGCCTTCTACATAACCCTACTATCAGAAGGATTGTACTTATACAGATCTTTTTTACAGGTCTTTCAACCGGTTCTATGTGTAAGGCAATAAAGATGCAATGCTTATGGCCAGTTCCGAAGTCATAGAGCCTTTTAAGTATTGGTCAATGTTACTTCTCCCTTCTTGACAGTAAGATGCTGCTTTGTAATCTATCATTAACTTTACACTTGTTTAAACACGGGAAAGCTGACACATTTTGACAAGTTAATAGGATAAGCTTCTAAAATGTTTAAAAAAATTAATTTTAAGTCCTTTAATTAGAAGAAGCTTCATGTAAACTACTGCGCCATTCCATCTACGGCAATAGTCACTGTGCCATACATCTAAATGAATTCCTTAGTTCTTGCTATAAAAATTTTTACCCTTTTGTTATGGAAGGCAGAAATCTTGAAAAACAGCTTCTTCACTGCTTATAACTTATTTTAAGTTGTAATTTTTTTTGATAGCTACTAGGAAGCCTTCCTCTGTGTTTTTTTTTATAAAAAAAAAAAGATATATCCCGGATATATAAATTATGATCCAAGATTGTATTTGGTAATGTCTTTTAATCCATTATTAAAACTTGATAAAAACCAAAGGGATTGGGACAATAATTTCTTTGCTTAAAGAATATTATATGCTAAATTTTGTTATTCAATAATTCCAAATTCCAAGTTTCCCTGGGAGGGCATAGTAACCCTTACAATATTTCAATAATATTGAAAAACACCTACTCGTTCGCCCTTTACAGCAAGTATATTTCAAGCGTACTAATACTCGATTTAGTCGGCGATAAATCCATTCCGATTACTAGAATCTTCCTAACTTGTTTACCATACCATCAGTTATTACTGATCCGCTCAAGGACTATCGGTCAAAATAAGTTGGTTATTGAGGGCTTTTCAGGGTGTCCACCGGGTTTTGGTTAACTTATTTACAAGTGTCGGGGCCTAATTCCCAAATTTTCAATATTTGTTAGCCTCATTTAGGCCTCGTATTACTCTACTAAGCTTACTTTTTTAGATTATAGTCAGCGGTGTTTGTTATTTGTTCTTAGAAAAAAAATGTATTTTTGTTATTTAGATATCAAATATAGTTTTGTACATTTTTTCCAACATTTGTATACTATAAATGATTATGCTCCTTATATAAAAGTTTTGTCTCAAAGTTTAAAACTCCTTATAGATAATTATAACTTAGAGGCCGTTAACTTAATTAATATCCATCAGCTTACAAGGCGGAAATCTTCTTTTAGTTACTCTTCACCATCTTCATCATGTAGGATAAAATTTATTATAATTCCTATTTAAAAAAATAAAATCCATTATTTACCTCAACCGTTCACTGCTACCCCAAACCCGCCCCTAATTACTAACATTTAAGAATATTCTAATAATTTTAAAGCTAAGGCAATATGTAGTTGCTAAATACATTTAAGATATTTAAAAAACTGAGCTTACTTTAAAAAATACATTTTTAGGCTTGAAGGCCAACACAGCAAGGCAAGGACTGTATTGTAATATTGTTAATAGTAACACAATTTCTATTAAATATAATTAATTTACAAGAACTGTTGCAGCATCAATACTATTAATAACTGTTGAGATTAAATGACTATTTAATTAAAGAACATAATATTATTATGATTGAATTACTAACACTAGTTTTAGCACCCAATTACTATTGTATAACTGTGAGTATTTTAATAACTATAACACTGTTGAGCATGAATACTAGTATTAAATGTTATTAATTAGAACTTTGTTTCACATTAAATTTGGTTTTTTAATATGAACTAATTACGACAAAATTTCTTTACGGACTATTGACAGACAGTCATAGTGTCTTACAGAACGCAACTAATTTCCGGGCCCTCTGATTGTAATTGGTTCATGTAAGTAAATTCTCTATATGAAATAAGTCAAGTACCAAGGTTGCGGGGTATACTTGTTTAGGATCACGTTAAATTTTGATGCTTCATATAGCTAAGAAGCGCTCTCGTTACGGAGGTCTATAAAAATTATGGCTGCTTTAAGCCTAATTCTCCTTGTCGACTTGAATAAAAAACGCTTCTTAATTGTCCTTACTAATAATTTAAGAAACCTACTCTTCGTTCTTGGCGTGTTTCCCTTTTGGACATAACGGGAAATCTGCTTAAAACCAGAATTTATCCCAAAATAGTCTACTAATAGTTTTGGTAACTAGTCCATCTTAAGACAGCGGGTTCATTTTACGGCTAACTTCGTTTAAGCTCCCCGAATATAATTTTAAAAAAATTATTAAATTTAAAATAATTCTTAATGTAGATTAAACTCTGAAATACGAAGGAGTTTCTTACTTACTTCCCCTTCTATTTTCTTAAGACTTTGTCTTTTAATACCTAAAAATCACCAGGCTTTAGTTAAAAGGGTAGGAAAAATCTAAGGTGTTCCTTTAAGTCTCAATATCTAATAAGGTCGTAACTGATTGTTCTCCTCCAGCATCGTGCAGTTTAGCTGTTAACATTTGCCTTAAAAAAGCTTCTTGCGAATACAAGGATTGGTTTTTTCTATACTTTAGATAGGTGCTAAAGATAATATTATCTTCTGAACCTCCTACTAAACTCTCTTACCTAAATGTATGAAATGATAATATCTTTTTATGCCTTCCGTAAATAGGGATGTTCAAATTTAAACTTAATATGTTTTCATCACTATGTTAGGCGCGGCTTCCACTCAAATAAGAATAAGCGTTTTATTTTAAAAAATTACTATCAGGGTCTTTAACTATATCCAGTAATGCTGTTCCTGTTTAATTAAGTTTCTTCTTGGCTACAATATCTAAATATTGCTTCGTAAACGTAACATTAGTTGCCATATTTTAATAAAGCAGCACTAATAGGTCTAAGGATTTCCCTTTTTTAGGCAGGAGCGCGTACTTCTCTTATAAAACTCACCTACTCCTTTTTTGGCTAAATTATAACCCACTACCCACTAACCTATTGTACCACTTTGGACGTTTATTTATATTCCATTTATAGATAACCTTGATATTATTTTTGTATCTATAATATTTGAATTTTTCTTGCTGGCTGGGCTTCAGCAGCGACAACAAAATTGCATTACCTATAACTTTTTATAGGTAATTTATTGAAGATGTCTGATTGTTAAACTATTTTTTCCTCTTATGTTTTGCGTTTTTCTTGCGTATAAGTGAATATGTTTCTAATGCTAAACTTTCAATTATTGAAGAAGGAAATTAATTAGTTATCTTTATTGGCCGAGTTGCAATCTAAACGAAGCGAGGCCCTAGACATGATACTTAACTGCTAATAATATAGAAGACTTCTTATAACCAACCCACATTTAGTCATGAATACGCACCACCTTCTAAGGTGGCTTGCTGCGCAAAATCCATTGTTATATCAATCATTATTGTTCACCTTAACCCCCGAGTCATTACCTGATGCCATAAGCATGTATTACTACTCTAACTGGTTATGATTGCTTTTACGGTTGTTGCCGCATTTGAGGTTTACTCCAGAAAGGTTGTCAGCCTTCTACAAAAAAGGCTCTACTCCAACCTTTATCATTCTCCTAATGTTCTGATAATCTCAAGAATATTATCTTTGCATTCCCGATTTACTATACCGCCCTGATAAATCTTTCATGATCCCCCAATTTGGTACAAAATAAAACGTTTACAATCTTGTCTGAGATTTAAATTATTGTACCTGCTAAGATTATTTAACTTAAATGGCCTACTATTCATAGGGTTGTTGTCAGGAAACAAATATACTTGTCTTTTTACCGAAATTTCTTATGTGTTAAGAAATAATATTAATAGCCAAAAGGGCTCTGGTAAAGCTGAAGTCTTTTTCCCGCCTAATAATAAGATGCCTCATTTATACTTTATTATCCGTTTAGCAAATATTAATTGTACACTTTCGCTTTAATTAAATGCAAATATCTTTTATCTAATCGTCCTTCTTTAACGGCTTTGGCTATTGTCTATCTAGTAAACACCTAGTGTTTAAGCTTGTCTGTTTTAATTATCAAAAGATTCTTTTTTCCGTAGTTATCAGTATTTAATAAACATCGACTTTTATAAGCCTCTATAGGCTATACGCAATTTAGCTTCATTTTCGCGTGTTTTTTCTGAAAGGGTTTTTTTACTCCTTTTCGCTAGTAGAATATTTAGTTCTAATTCTTGTGGAATACTTACTTCTGTTGACTGTATAGGATAATTCGATTTCTAGCCTGTTCCTCACTTAAGTTTAACGTCCACCTTCTTCGAAGAAACTTTTAAAGTTTCTTCCTGCTACGTTTTCATTAGCCTGAAGGAAAAGAAATTTTTGTCCTTTTCTATATTACGTTCATAGTGTGGCTTTTTTAGAAAATGTCTAGGATAGAATTGTTTTCTCTTTATAATAACTTGGTTATCTATCAATATAGAATTATTCTCAATATCAATAAAGTAAACGATACCTATATCCCATATTTTAAAGAGCGAATCTTTGCCCGCCTGAAAGAGGTGTTTTTACCGGTAAAAACGTAATGCTTAACACTAATAAATAATTACTACAATCTATTAGTTAAATTTATAGAGCTACCATGTCCCTTCCGGGGATTAGTATAATTTTATTATTAGATATTTTATTAATCCAGCAATATATACACCCTTTATTTCTATCCCGGAGGATTAGGGGCGAGACCCCCATTATTAAATTTCGGAATTGTATCCGATAACTTTTTTATATAAGAATGCGGGTGTTCTTTACATTTAGTTAATATCTTTTTTCTTTCTTCATGATGAGCTTGCCCCTCTAATTCATTTCGTGTATAACATCTTTAAATAGACTAACTTACCCTTTTTCAATTTAAAAGCCTATTTGGGGTAATAATAAAAATTGTAACCCCCAAAGGTTACCTCTTCTCATCTCCAATTATCCTAGCTTTACTACACAGTGTCAGGAGATTTAAACTAAGCTCATGCTAAGCAAGTTTTTTCTTATAATTTTATTACTTATCTTATACTTCCTTCTAAAAACCCCTAATACATACAGCCCTATTTGAAGTTAAATTTCGATTTATTATTTCGTATCCTCTTCGATAAAGGTCTAACCTATATCTATAAGCCCCTATAAATTATTGAGCTTTTAGCTTAGCAGCGTGAGCTAGCCATTACTATTATAAGCCCAAACCAACATTTAGCCGATGGAAACTGCCACACTTATTAGGTGTTGGCGGACGGGGATTGCCACTTATTACTTAGTATATCAATCTATGTTTTACATAACCACGGAGTCCTTACCTGTGCCACAAATATATTTAACCATAATTTTGTGTGGTCTAGATTGCTTTGGGTTGGCCGCGTCGAATTTGATGGTTTTATTGCAGAAGCTTCATTTTTCTCATTTACTGGCTATTTAATGATTGTTACATCTATATTCTTTACAGCTATACAGTCAGGTGGTTGTTTTTCAACTCTACCTACCACAGTTTCTTCCGAAATTTTATGCCTCTAAATCCACCCGTTGCGCACTTTTTATAATCCTGAGACCATAGTTAAAATTCACCGTGCCTCGGGGTTCTAAACTTTAGACCGTTCGCTTATTAGACGCCCCCGGTGCTTAAGCTACGCATATTGCTCGCTTCTATCGTTATACTTGTGTCACCCCCATTATTGCCAAAAGGTACGTTCCTCTTTTTATCGAACTGCTTAAAAAACTACTATTTTCGTTTAGTCCCTCATGGTCTTTTTACTATTCGCTCATAGTATCCATATTTGCCTTTGTTGAGGGAAGGTTCCCCATGTTCTAAACAGTTTTGTACCGTTCTACTCTTATAGGCTACTTCTATTTCACTACGTTATTTGATAGAATCTCTTTAGATTATATTTTCCTGAGAGTTACAAAGATATTTCCGATTCACTTTCGTTAAATTAGTTCCTCTTAGAGCTTTCATGTAAAACTTAATAGAAGTTTCCCAATTTATTATGCATTGCCCACAGTTTACTTTGAGACTTTTATAAAATCAATAAGGCAAAACTAAGCAAGAGATGCAGCTCCCCTTAATTTTAAGGATCATGAAAAATTTGCCATGGGCTGAGACCCCAGGCAAGCAATTTATAATTATTTTATAGGTTAATAAAAGTTAAAATTCGTACTAAATTCCAAAATAAAGAGCCTTTTAGCAATAGAGACTAAGGTTTACTGAAACCGAGGTTTCAATTCAGTCCCTTTTCACCCAGAGGCTAGGTTTAAAAATTATGGAGTCTCATTGCCGCTATGGTATAAAATATTTCTCTTTTGATAACAAGGACATAAAATCGCCATAATAGTTGTCTTTATATACTAATATAAAATTACAAGTATACTTATAATTACCTTTTTGTTTTTAAAACTTGGTATTTGTTACTGTTCTAAGTAAGGGTATTGAAAATGTTCAGGGTTATTGTCGAATTCGACAGAACGAAAACCTGCTCCCCAAGGAAGGGCGCTTTTAACCGCCCTGAGCCCAATAACCCCGTTGTGGAATCTGCTGAACATCGTAATTAGTGTTAGGCATATATAACAACTAAATACTATAATACATTAACTAAATCTTCAGTAATATTATCTATTAATATTGTTAGAATCAAACCTTCGACCACTTCTAAATTATCATATACGATTTGTGAAATATAATACACCTTCAAATACTAAAGTATTGAATAAAGCTACTGTGCAGCACAAAAATATGACATATTACGAGTTATTACTCAGCAACCTACGAACGCAACAGCACCCCTATCCGCAATAGGGGCTATGTTAGGACCGTTGAAAGAATATAGCCAAGGATAGCATTTATCAACTATGAAAAATTTCAATAGAATTAATATTTGCCATTTTTGCGCTGCATTGGTTATACTTTGGAAGCTCGTACGGTTTTTTCCCCTTGGCATTGCACCCCCCCCTAGATCTCCTCGAAAGATGTATGCCGGTGCTGATTCTCTCTCTCGTACAGGAAAAAAGTTTATGTATGCCTTACTTCCTTGAATTACGGTGTATAAGTGAAACAAGAGTAAACAATGTAACTACTGCCTCTACTTATGCAGAGTATGCGAGGTGATATAAGCACACCAAGCACTGCCTTTCGTTTATTTTTTCAAGTTATAACCATCAGCCCTTGACGGTATTCCTTACTAACCTTCTTCACAACACCTCTTTGAACAATAATTTTCGTCTAATCCCCTGACCCGTTGCTTGCAACCCTACAGGTGGGCTAATGTGGCAGCCCTTACGAAGGAGGGTAGTGGGGTTTGCCCCCCGCGATCTTTCGTGGATAGGGTCAAGCAAAATCCATTTAATTAGTGAATAAGGTTAACAATAAGGGTTATAATGTAATATAATCTATTGTCATTTTATTACCTCAGAGTATTGGGATTTTGAACCAAGAATCTTGAAAGGTGTGAAGCTTTCCTATTATTGCCAATTAAACCTAACATCTTTATCGGTTTTTACTGACTACAACACGTACAGGATTGCTAAAGGGCTAGAAATCAAGCAGTAGTAGGTGACTTAAAAAAATGCAACTGCCCCCATAATATACACCTTTACAGAGAATAATCCCACTCGGAAGGGATGTGGTTTAAAACAACCTAATAAAAATTCAAACTTACCACTTTAAAACACTCGGTCAATTCCTTTAATCGTACATATTTTTAAAAGGGCCTGTTCCCTTTAGTAGGACTTCTTATTATCCTTGTTTTAAACTTTAACCCTGCCTTGGTGGAGATCCCCTCCTCCTAAATTTTTTCCCTGTTTACCTACTTCTAATCCCTAATTCCCCTTAAGGCTTTGGCATCCTTACTTCTAGCTTGCGCTACAGCAAGAAATAACTAAATCGAACGCTTTTAAGCCATACAAAAGGTATCCGATTAGAACGCCACTAGATAAACGATATCATATCCCTAGGAACAAGTCCAGATCTTTTAGTTTATGTGCAGTCGATCAATCAATAGTGCAAGGCTAAATTCTCAGCGATTCGAACGCTGGATGAATTATTTTATCCAAAGAATCATTTTTAACCGATTAAGTTAAAAGGAAATTTATACTCATAATAATATTTTAGAATTACTTGTGGAAGCCATATATTACTACTAATCACCCAAGTATTCCTTTACCAGGTGTTATGTATTTCCACGATCCCGAGTCTTTTTATTACCTTTTAGGGTAGCATAAGCTCCCAACTTATCCTTAATAATCATAATCTTTGTGGTGCAAGATTGGAGAATAAAAAGCCTCCTAGAAGCAGCGATCTTATTTTTTTTATTTGTTGATTGGTATAATTGTACGCTTTTAAAGCGAAAGTTTCTCAAAGAGGGTTATAAGAACTTAGCTGAAGGAGCGTAAGCAACAAACAGATGCGTACCACCCCAACCGTACCTTTGGTAAGGTAAAAAATACGGCATTAGTCAAG
>JACYFI010000165.1:0-12551 GCA_020975735.1 Ophiocordyceps xuefengensis
TAAATAGTAAAATTACTTAAGTTTTATGTTATGATTTATATAAGTATTAGGTGTTATAATGCCTAAACTAAATACCGGAGTCAAGAATCCACCAACGGGTTAATGGCTGAGTGGTTTTAAGCGACCTTCCTTTGGAGAAAGGTTTTCTCTGTGTCACGATCACAGTAACCGAATATAATACTTACTTGAACCAGGTAGAAAAATACAGTTTAAAAACAAAGATATATAATTATTTACTGTAATTATATGAGTAATTATAAAGGAACTATTATCCATTTATGCCAATGTATCAAAGAGGAAAATTTTATACCACTAGGCAATAAAACTCCCCAATATTTTTAACTCGCTCCTGGTGAAGTGAAGCTGATTCGAAACCTGGGTTAATAACCTTATTTCTTAATGCTAAAGTCTCTTTTATTTTGAAGTTTTTATTTAAGAATTGTATAACTTATTATACTTGACATGATAAAATAATATGAAAATGTCTTGTGGGTTCCGCATGTACAAATTTTTCATATCTTAGAAATTAAGGGAGCTGTCTATCTCTCTGATTGTTGCCTTATTGTTTTATAAAGTCGCAAAGTAAACGTGTTGGGAATGAAATCATTGGCGCGAACTTCTAAAGTTACATAAGCTCCTAAGAGAAATCAATCTCTAAACAGAGGTGAAATGAAATAATCCTAAGTAATTCAGGACAAATAAAATTCAAAAAGAGATTCTATGCAATAAAGTGAATGTAAAATAGAGTAGGCCTATAAGTTAGACGTTACCAAAAACTGTTTTAAAAGTAATGGGGAACCTTCCTAAAAAGGCTAAAATATATACATGAGTGATAGTGAAAGTACCATGAGGGGAACGAACGAAAAATAGTAGTTTTTATAAGAGGTCCGATAAAAGAAACGTATCCCTTTTGGTATAATGGTCACCAACGTTAACGTTTTAGATGCGACGCAAATGCCCGTAAGTTAAACCGGGGCGTTAAAATAACGAAACGACTATGGTTCTAAGTTAGACCGAAAGCACGTTGATTTTACCATAGTCCAAGATATAAAAGTCCGAACCAGGGTGATTGTAGCATAAATCTCCGGAAAGAACATGGTAGAGGTGAGTGAAAGACAACACTGACTTGTGATACTGATAAAAATAACAAGATGGTAGCAAATCTTTAAAATCAGCCGAGTATGTAGAAATGGAACTTTCTGCAATAAAACCATCAAAATTGGACGGAAAGCCCTAAGCAAGTCTAGACACAAAGCAAATATGGTAACGATATTTGTGGCACAGGTAATGGCATGTCGTGGTAAGGTAAAAACATAGATTTGATATAACGTAAGTATTAATGGGCATCCGCAGGCCAAACCCTATAAAAGGGTGCAGTTTCATCGACCTAAATAGTATTGGTTGGCTTATAATTATAAGTGGCTAGCTGTACGCTGCAAGCTAAACTATATTATAGGCTTAAGATATAGTTAGAACTTATTTCGAAAGGTACAGAATAATAAAATCACCGAATTAAGCCAAACGTTCTTATGTATTAGGTTTTATAAGAGAGTATTAATAGTAATTAAAAATACTAAAAAAAAGTGCTTAGTTATTGCTTATTTTAATCTTCGGACACGGATAAGTTGACAATTGAGCAATAGTAGGAAGGAGGGTAACTTTTGGGTTACAAATGTTTTATTAATAGCATAAAGCTTAAAAAAAGTAATAAGTTTATGTTGTAAGCTGTGGATGCAGAAATATAATTAAGGGCGCCAAGTCATCATGAAAAAAAGATTTTACACACTACAGTATGACACCAGTAACTTAAATCGAAATAGTTATTCTGGATATAAATTCAAATAGTAAAATGATGGGGGGCTGTCGCGCCTTCCCTACCCGGCGATGAAATAATGGTGGTATATCTTGCTGGATTTAATAATTATAATAATAAAAGTTACCCCTAATCCCCGGAGGGATATGGGGTAGCTCTATAGAATATTAACTAAATAGATTTTTAAATATTATAGTGTTAAGCATTTAAACTTTACGTTAAACCACCTCTTTCCGCGCAGCTTCGCTGCTTTTTAAAAATATGCGATATAGTAACCTTATCTTTATTGATATTTGATATATTACTTGATAAATGACCAAGTTATTAAAAACAGAGAACAATACTAATCTAACTTTGTAAACCAAAATATAGAACGTATCTAGAAAAAGGCAATTCCTTTTCTAGGCTATAAACATACAAAGGAAGAAAACTCTTAAACGTTTTTAGAGAAAGGCGTATACTTAATGAGGAAGCTGAGAAATCAATTAATACTATTGCAGCACAAGGAGAATATTAGCCACAAAGTAATTAGAGATAAAATATCTTACTAAGCGATAAGGTATAAAAAGCTTTCAGAACAAAACCAACGCGCCAAAGATAGCCTAAAATCAGGATATAAGCCTTTAGGGTTTGTAAGGTCGATGTTTTAATACTGATACTAGGAAACAAATACTCTTTTGATAATTTTAAAAGCAGCACTCTAAACACATAGGTTTTTACGAGACCAACGCAGTGCTAAACATTAAAAATGCAAGATTTAATTAAAAAAATTTTAGTCATCTTTAATCAGAAGTGTATTTATATTTGCCTAAACGGAGATAAACAAAGTATATTAGGTAACTATTTATTTAGGGCAGAAAGGACTTCGCTTCCAAGCCTTTGGTATTTTAATATGGTCTATGATTACATGAAGAAAATTTTCGTAAAAGTAAGTAGGTTTGTTTCTGCAATACCTATTAATAGTAGGCAAATTTAAGTAAGTATCTTAGAGGGACATAATTTACATCTCAGACAGAATGTGTAGAACGTTGTTATTTGTACAAATTGGGGTGAATCATGATAGATTTATCCAGGCAGTTTATGTAGACTCCGGAATGGCAAAAGATGATATCTGAATTATCCGATTAGAATGATAGGTTGAAGTACGGCCTTTTGTAAAGTTGAGACCTTACCTGGCAGTAAAACCATCAAATGTCGGGACGTCCTAAAAGCAATCTTAACCAAGTAAGAGTGTACATACATCTTATGGCTCAGGTAATGACTCGGGGTTAGGTAAATCAACGAATTGAATAAACAATGATTTATTGCAGCCCAAGCACCTTAAAGGGTGCTGGCCAGTTCATCCGCTGAAATTGTTGGTTGGCTTAAATTATAGTTAGATATTATTGCTTAATATAGTCAGTGGCTACATACGTAAGAACTTCAAATGGCAATAAAATAATTATAATTCTTCTCATTGTAATTAATTTTAGATA
This sequence comes from Ophiocordyceps xuefengensis, assembly GCA_020975735.1. NCBI lineage: Eukaryota > Fungi > Ascomycota > Sordariomycetes > Hypocreales > Ophiocordycipitaceae > Ophiocordyceps > Ophiocordyceps xuefengensis. The sequence goes on from JACYFI010000165.1 coordinate 3,289, forward strand.
AAAATAATTTACGTATTCAAACAAACAAACCATTATGAAGAAATAAATATTTCAACAATCAGACTACTTCAGATATTACCTATAAAAGAAGTTAGTAGGTAATGTAAATTGTGTGCTGCTTGGAAAGGCCAGCAGCAAGAAAGTTCAATATTTTAGATAACAAAATAAATCAGAGTACTTTAAGGAAATAAATAACCGTCAAATGTACATAGTTATGTAGGTATTGGTTTAAATTTTGCAAAAGAGCGGTAGGGGGGTTATATAAGCAAAGTGGCGTTCGGCCTCTCAAAAGAATCCCTAGACCATATTCGATATGCTTATTTAAACAGGGCGCTACTAATTTACTTTACGAAATATTAGAGGTATTGTAAAACCAGAAGAAATTATTAAACCAGAAGAACAGGATAATTTGGAATATAGTTAACCTGATATAATATTTGTTAAAAAAACGGTTATTCTTTATTAGGGAGCTTGTGCCAACACAGAGTGAATTGAAACATAAGTTAATTAGTTTAATTAAAAATTTAATTTCCGGAAGTGCATAAAAGAATATTTCAATCAAGTACATATTTAGGTTAAAGAAGTTCATATCCCAGCGAAGCGTTAAAGAAAATTGATCCTTTACTAACCACTAACTTAAGAGAAAAAAACAATCTTTATCGCAGAAGCTTTAGCAAACTATTAACACTAAAACTGCAGAGCGTAGCAAGGTAAACTCTAGTTAGACTTTTAATATTGAGACTAACGAAACTTTAATTTTTCCACTTAAGCGAAAAGCTGGTGAATTATTTAGGTTTTAAAAGACAAAGCTGTAAGAAATAGAGTGAAGGTATTAGTTAGAAACCTTATGATTTCAGATTAGATTAACATTAAAGTATTTCAAATTTTATAATTTTTTTTTATTAAATTCGGGGAGCTTACCGAAGTTACCCGTCTAATGAACCCGTTGGTCTAAATGGGATATTCCGAACAAATATTTATATGGAATCTATTTAGGGATAAATTCTTGTATAAGCCCAGATTTCGGATGGTATGTCAAAAGGAACAACGCACAAACCAAGGAGCTTAACGTTCCTAAATTGATTAGTAAGTGAAATGAAGAAGGTCTTTTTAATCTTAAAGTCGCAGGGATAGGTTAGAAAGCAGCCATAAATTTATGACGACCTCGTAACAGAACACTTTTGTAAGCGCATAGGAAGCATCGAAAATTTAGGGATCTAAACAATTTACTCGATAACCTTGTTAATGGAACGTTTCCATAGGAGATTTCTTTACATAGACACAATTACAATCGAGGGCGGAATTGTGTTTAAGACTCATGACTCAACTGTCATTAGTTCTGTAAATAAAGGATTTGTCTAATTACGTTCATTAAAACCATTTAATGAAAACAGTTTCTATTAATCAAACATTTCAATACTAGCATTATGCTCAAACAGTTTATATAATACTAAACCGTATAATTAGTATGGTTGCTAAACAGTTTGAGTATACGAACTTTAAATAACTATTATGTGTCTTATAATATATTAATTACTCACAAGGTTAATAATAGTTATTTGTGCTACAACAGTTCTAGATTAAAATATTTTAATAGGAAATTGGTTCTATTAACATATTTAATACAAGAACTTTGGCGTTGCCCGTGTAAGCCACTTCAGCCTAAAATGGAATTTTAAGTAGGCGTCAGTTAATATCGTTAATTGTATTTAAAAGCAAATTCCTAGTTAAAATGTATTAGAATATTACTAAATGTTAGTAGCATAGGGCGTTGTGGGCGTAGCAGGAGTTTGAAGTAAGATAATGGTTTCTATTTTTTTTTCAATAGATTATAATAATTAACTCAGTGAGAATTGGGCGACCATGGTAAGCCTATAAAAAAGAAAATTTTCCCCCTTAAGCTATGGATATAAATAAGTAACGGCCTTTAAGTTTATATTATCTAAAGAATTTTAAACGATAGAAAATTTTTTTACTAAGGACACATTTAGTATAAATGTGGTGGAAGAGTAGTAAAGTAATATTTGGATATCCTAATACTAAATCTTATAATGTGTTACTTAAGACAATTGAACAAAACCGTAACTAGGAACTGCAAACAAACTAAGTAGTAGAAGAATACGGAGGCGTAAATGAGCTAACAACTCATAGAATGGGGATTAGCCCCTACACTGTGAATAAGAGCCAAACATCCTGGGGACAACCTAAAGCTCCGTAAACCAAACTTTATTGACGGAAGTCCTTGAGGCCGGATCAGCTAATCATATGTATGTTAACGAAAGTAGAAGATTCTAGTATAGGAAATGGGTTATCGCGGATCTAATCAGTATACGTGGAAAAAACTGCTTAAAAGAGCCGACGAGGTAGATGGTTTTAATTTACTAAATTTATTCGTAAGGTGTATCTGGCCCCCCCAGGGAACTTGAATATTTGAATAGATAAGTCTTACGAAAATTAGAAAATTATTTAAGCAAATAGAAATTAGTTGTCCCAATCTTAGGTTCTATACTAGTTTTAATTTAATGATAAAGACATTACATAATTAACAATCCTGATCCCTAATTAATATGATCGGGTATTTATCTTCTTTTTTTCTTTATAAAAAAAACCAGGCAGAGGGATGCTGCCAATATCTATAGTAAAAAATCCAAACTAAAATTAGGTATAAAGCGTAAGAGCTGTTTTTGAAATTTCTCTTACTAAAAAGGGATAAAATTCTTTTAGACAGAATAAGGGTAATTATTTCGATGTAAACAGAGTAGTATGGCGTAGGTGATGCGCAGTAGTTTTGAAGGTCCCTTCTATTAAAGCACTTAGAAGGTGACTAGTTTTTAAACTTAGAAGCTTATCCTCTAATTATATGAAAGTGTGTAGATTTTAGTCTGTTTTATAACAAGCTGTATAAGTTTAGATTAATCAAGCAGCATCTTTGACTACAGAGGATTAGCTATAATTGGTCAAATATTAAAGCTTTAGAAATTTCGGACTAAGCCTAAAGCAATTGCCTTTTTATTTCCTAAAATAGAACCGGTTGAAAGTACTGTAAAAAAAGAGTTTTGCTATATACAAACCTTACTGGTACGTAGGTTTGTTGAAGGGCGGAAGATATGTGTTTTTAGTAAAAATATATAAAAGAAAAGAAACAAATTAGGTCGAAGGAGTAAAACTACGTGTTTAAAATCACCATAGGAATTAAAAGGAATATTGCTCTTTACAAAGCTTACAAAATGTATTTGAAAGCAGGTAAAAGTTTAATAAACAATCGTCCAACAGTAAAGTTCTAGATGTTTATGATTACAAGTCTTCCAATATAACAAAATATGTTATTAACACTTTTTCGATACCTTACCCTTTAACCAGGGAGCAAAAGACAAAATGACTTATGACAGGCTCCGCACTAAAAATGCCCGAATTCATGAATTCAAAGTCTCTTAAAAGTGATGGTTTAGACAAATTTCGTTTTATTAAATCCACGGAATGTATTCTACCGGTTTATTTTTTTAATAAATTTCAAAGTTAACAAGCGTAACCACATTTAGCTAATCCTTCAAAAGGAATAAAATTTGGTGGCGCGAAAGGGGAACTCGGCAAATTGACTACCGTAACTTCGCAATAAGGAGGGCTCAATTCTTGATTTAATAATCAGTAAAAAGGAACGTAAGGCATAAAACGATGTGTACGCTGTTATAATTAAAACAGCAACGTTTGCTAAAATAAAAATCTAAGGTATAAAGTGGAAATCTGCCCCGGTGCCCTGGCTTTGGTTAACAGGAATAATTTAAAAATATATCTACGTTTATTTTGGAGGCGGCGACGAAACCCCCGGTTAAAGGCCGGCCTTTAACGTGGAGGCGTCCTAGGTACGCGAAATGCGCTTGGCGTAAAAACTGCGGTCTGCATGAAATGGTGAACGATAAACAGCTTGTCTCGTATGGGATTTGACTCAGTGAAAATTGGAATAGCTGTGCAGATAGAGCTTACCTCTAGTTTAGAACAGAGACCCTATGCAAGCTTTACTGGTCACCTAAAATTTTAGGATGTTAGAGAATTTATTTAAGATTAATAAGGGTAATTGGACAAATGTGTACTATGAGAATCCTTTATTATTTTCATATGAATGAATTGGTTAGATCTTAAAATAGTAGATTATAGACTTAATTGTGCTTACTGGTCCTTTTTTGCGTTCGCTGCGTTTATGGCAAGCTATGCTATGAAAAAAAAACAAATAAAGATTGAATTATAGAAACATATAGTTTATAAATATAATTCAATCCTAATTCCAGCTGTTATATCTTTAGTAGTAAGGTGACCTTAGGTAAGGAAACTATCGCTAGGAGACGTTATGTGGGCGCAGGACCCTGTAAAGAGATGGTAAACAGGTTGTCTTAATTTTAATTAAAAGTATTTTGTTTGGCTATTTTAAGTAGTCTACCCTAATTTTTACATTAGATAATATTTTATATTTTGGCTGGGGGGCATGCATGCTTTTTTGCCCTAGCGTAAAATATTATGCAACCATTATACACGTACCTATACCTTAGCTTTAATTACGGTGGATTTACTATGTTAGAAATTAGAGACTAGAAAAATATTTATTAATATTTTCAAGGCTGCGCTTATTATGCTAAAGCTATAAGAGTTTTGCTAATTTTGAGCTATTTTTTTTAATCTTGCTTTGTAACCAACACAGCAAGACTCGGGTGAAAAAAAAAGGAATAGTTTGTTTGAATATCTAAAAAGCTCAACGGCTAAAATCTTGCCTTACTATTTGATTAACTACAAATCTTACAGGTTGCGTAGCAGGGCATAAGTATCACAAGGATCATAGGATGATCTTGGGATTATTGGGAAAAGGCTACGCTAGGAATGTTTAGTCTTTAATTATTACGTATTTTTATAAGTATTTTTGTCTGCTGCCCTTTTAGTGGTTACGGCCTTACAGTATTTTCATTATAAATCCGCCCTAGCCTTACAAAAAACCACGCCTAACTATTCTGCCTAAAACCTCTGAATCCCTTGCTTACGTAAGCAGTAAGGGTGATAGGGATCTGGTACAACATGTTTATTAATCAGCAGGATGCTTCGCGCAACATTAGAAGTATGCAAGACAGAAAATATGCAAAACGGCTTGTTTTATTAATTATGTCCTAGTGGTTAAGACGAAGCTAGCCCTTTAAAGCAAAGAATAAAATTTTTATTACAATAAATTGGGGTAAATTCAAGAAGTTACTAAAATAGAAATTGAAGCGAAGTTTTTTGTTATCAAATATTGTAAAATAAAACCGTTAACGACTTAAGGTTGAGTATTAATGAATAAACAATAATCCTTTTATAATACCCAAGCATTTTACTTTAAATATAGTTAAAGAAAAAAGTAAATAAATATGCTTCTTGTGCTGGGTCTTGCCATTATCCATACCCTCACGGATCAGGGTTTCAGATTCAGCTACTCAAAGCTATGCTTATAGGGATATCCGATGAATAAGACGGAGCTCCAAACACCTAAAAATCAGAAAATATTAACATAACTTGAATATAATTCGTAAGACCAATTTGCTTAAGAAAAAAGGGGAGATTATGGAAAATTAAATATTTACCTTCTCTTTTCCTAAAGAAGGGGAAAAACTTCTATTATTTTATTATAATAAAAAGTAATTTAAAAAAATATACCTGTTATTATAAATATAAAATGATTATTAAAATAATTAAAAGTATTTTTAATTTATATTTTCAAAATCATAAATTCGTAGGCTACTTAAAAATTGATTACTACTTAAAAGAATGACGATTTTTAAAGAAAAATAAGTGAGTAACCGCTGGTAATTAAACATACCAAAAAATAAGCAAATAACTTAACTTTAATACTGTAAATAGAGAAGCTCAATATTAAAAGAAAAATATTAAAATAAATAAAAAAGTTAATTAAAAATTTAAAAAAAACTTTTTTTTTTTATTATAAAGTAAAATGTTGCTTGATAAATTAACTGAAAGCTCAGGGCTCGAAGCAGGAGTAGAAATATCAAAATATCCAAATTTAGTCTTTAAAAAACAAGAATATCTATATGAATCATACTTTTTCTACTTGATCTGTTACCAAATATACCTAAGAAAATCTTTCTAAATTATAAATTAAAATGATTTTTTAATCAATTTATAAAATTCCATAAATATTTATGTTGAAGTAAAATGAATGAAGTATATTGAATTAGTAAATACTAAATTACATCAGATCTGAAAATTGATTAGACAAATTGACTAAGTATCTTCTCTTACATACAGTATAAATTTAATAACAAATAATTTTTAACTATTTTAAGTATACATTATTACAAAAAATAATAAGAAAAAAAATTACAATAATAATTAATAAATATTGAAACTATTGCATATAATTACAGATCTTTTTACTAATTGATTTAGGCTATAAAATAAAAAGAAAAAAAAATTTTCATTTGAGAAATATGTTTAGTATATTAAATAGAGACTTAATTACCATGGTACTACTATAAAACTATGCTATAAGCCAATAAGGGGTAGAGCGAAGCACAGAGTAGGAAAGTCTAACTTCCACAAAACTAAAACATAATTTATTTTTTAAGTCGCCCCCGCAAACAATATTTAAAAAGTTATAATTATTTCTTATTTTAACTAATACTGCTGCTTCCTTTTGTAATACATAATGTCCTTATCCTACGGATAAGTATAAAGATTTTGTGGCGTGGTCCAGCAGAATAATTTGTTTTTCTGGGCCTGGCTTATCCTGAACCAAAGGTACACAATATACTGGCCACGCACAAAATTGATAGTGATTGTGCTAAATACTAAGCTTAATTCATACTACAACTATAAATTCGTAAGGTTTATAAAATACGGAGAGAGGGTTTAAAAATTAGTAAAGTTTAAAGGTGATTAACTAAACCGGTTTATGAGTCAGAATCCGCTCTGTATCGATACATTAAAATGAAAAAGGAGGTTATAAAATGTAGATTTATCATTCACAGGTTATAAGTTCAGTTGTTATTTAGAGGAGAGATTTCCTAATTCCAAATGTACCTTTCAGTAATATAAACTCAAAACGTCGTATTGGAGCTTTTGCTGTAAAGGTCTTGGATTCTCAGGTGAGTATATCGCTTACTAGTACAATTGGCTCTTCACAATAATACAGTTCCACCTTGGATTTTGAACACTATACTGGGTTTAGTGATGGTGTTTTGGTATGGTTTTGGTCATAACTGAAAACCGAATAAAAAGCTTTTTGCTGCATAAATCTTTACAAATCATACGTTGCTGCGCTTGCGCGCTTTGGGCACACAGATAACAATAAAAGATTAAGTTTTTATAGAAGTAAAAATAAATAAACATGAAAAGTAGGGGTTCTCTAGTAATGATACTGATAAGCTGCAAGTTTGGAAAATCACAGTTTTAGCAATTTAGGTGGTTAGTAATAGTATCAATTCGAGTAATACCCCTATTTATAGCACGCACCCAAATATTAGGAGGACTATTAAACTTCTTGTTGCGAAGTAAGGCTTTATCAATGAATGAAAAATAAAGAACATTTACTTGTTAGGAAATACGAATAATTAGTAAGTATTTAAGTCCAAAGTAAATTGAGGTCCAACTAACGGACTCAAGGAAGGCTTTCCTGCATATAAACTCTGAGGATAAGGACCGTATATAATAATAAAGAAATACCAGATTCAAGGGATTGTGGCTTTACTCTTCGAGTGTTTTTTTGTGCGTTATTTTCTATTCTTGCAGGCTTGCTAGATAAAATATGCAAGATATTAAAATCGAAATCTAAACTAGGTATACAAGTGCAATTAGTTTTTTTCGATTACCTTTTAAACAGCGAGATAAGGCTTCAAATGGAAGTTTAGTATCTTACTATAATTGTGAACTTAAGAAAAAATAAGGCCGAATTTTCATGGTAGAATTTGTTGTACAAAATTTCGGACATTTATGAAAAGGTATCTTCCGTTTTTCACACAATAAGATCAATAAGGATAAATCCACAGGAGCTTTTTAAGATTGGATGTAGACAAGTTAGGCTGAATTAATGTAGAGGAATAAAAAAGCATTTAACGAATCAGGGTATTATTAAATGAGCCTCGCGGACTATAATAAAACTAGTGGGGGCATACTTGTTAAAAGTATGCCCTGAATAGAGAAGAATTTACTACACTTTATTATTATCAATAATAGTAACGGATTTATAAAGTGGTGCTTAATAGTAGTAAAATATTAAAGGAAATCTTAAAATATGATAGCATTAAAAAATGAAGACTATAGTCTGAACCATTTTGAAAGGAAATAGGAAAATAGAATTACTGATAACATATAGAACAGGGCTAATTCGCAAGAGTGACACAAATGAGTGCCGGGGATTGCCCTCGGATGGTCGGCTTAACTTTATCCATTCATGGGCGCGAGAACTATTTAGGTGCCGACCTGTCGTACGATTAATAAAGTCACATCGAGCTGGGTTAAATTGACGTCGTGAGGAGAACCAGTTATGGTATGTTCTATTTTTCTAGAGGAGAATTTTAGAATAAAGAATTATGACTAAACTTTTGTTACGCAAGGAACAAGAAGAGTTTTAACTCTAAGGTTAAAATATGGTTACTAACCTTATGTTTTACACTGGTTTGTTTATGTGCCTAAATTTAAATATTATTGCTTTGTATATTATATATCTTTGTATTATAATAACATAAGGGATGTTCTTTTTACTAAAGACCAATTATAGCATACGCAGCGGCAGGAACGCTAGTAGTTAAGATAGTGCTGAAAGCCATACTAGGACACCGAAACTTATCTTAGATATTTTCTTAATATACGTAATATCCTATTACGAAGTTTTAGGGCTTTATCCGAGAATCTTAGATTGTTAAAGAATTAAGAGTTATAATTAATTAATTCGACTATTATACATATTATCTATGCCGGGTGTTTAGCATACAAAAAGTAAAATGTAATTGTTTTGTATAATCATGGGAAGCAAGTGCAATACTTGCACGGGCTAACCATATAGTATAATTTAGCAATCTTTATATTTGTATTGGCAAAGCTCGCTCATCTTAGCTATATTTTTCTTTGTATAATTCCGCAAGCTCACTTGTTATTGTTTTTTTTGGCAAGTATACAATTTCTGTTTAATCTTTACTGCTATTAACTCCTTACCAGGTCAGGCATGCACCTGATCTCGAGTAAGAATTAAGGGTGCAGGCATATAATGCAATGTTTCAACTTTTAAGCAAATA
>JACYFI010000166.1:0-11648 GCA_020975735.1 Ophiocordyceps xuefengensis
ATAATCTAAACTACCTATAAGATCAATGTCTACCAGCATTACCTATTGTTAAAAAACAATCTCCAACCCTATTAAGTCAAAATGCCGCGTAAAAAGGAAAACTTTATTAGCCTGAGAATTCTAGTAATAAAAAACTATCTAATAAGGGTTATGAACCAATCCACCGACACCTTCTACCTAAAACATCCAACAGGTAATATTTCCAGTTTACGTAGTATATATCATCATAAGAACTACATCAAGCCTAAATAACTAAAGAGAATCTTGAAATTCAATGCTTTTAAGGTCAAATGTATCCTACATTTGAATTTATTGGTGTTTTGGACTAACAAATTGGTTATTTTATCTCTAAAAAACTTACTTACCCTATATTCTACCAGATTTTTAATCTTTGCTAATTGAATTTTAAACCCTCTTCCAACCGGTAAGAATTGAGCACATAGTCATTAAAATTGTGGATTTACATCAAATCAACGATAATCATAAGTTTATACCTATACATAGGGTTTTTGGAAAAAAGGACTTATATGATTTGAGTAATTCAGCAGAGTTCCAACTATTTTATAAACATGAATTCAGGATTTAACCACCGTATTTGTTATATTTCCGGAATCCTAAATATTCAATATTTTCCCTCCTATAATCTAAGTTCTCTACCTTGTTTGAGATATTTTCTAAATCTTAAATTGTACTCATAAAACCTATAATTAACTGTTGCTTAGATGGCATACGAACCCATCAAAGTGCCCCTGCACTACACAACCTGAAAAATGTCAATCTGGGTTAAAATTACAGTATAAGTATTTAATTTAACAGGTCCTTTCAACAGGAGTATACCCTGCAACTCTGATGTTACGTTTCAGATAAACCCTAAATTCATTGAATGCTTTATTATTTACTATTTGATTTAAACCTCGACCAGTAAAGTATGAGCTTTCAATTTATTTACAATTTGCTTCTGGTTGGTTAAAACAATAATAAATCCCGTGCTTTTTGAGTTAATAACGGATAATTTTATTCTAACATAAAATAATAAGTTTATTTTAAATCTTCATATTGAACTCTATGGAATAGTTAACAAATTCTTCGGTTAGAGCCATATGTATAAAACCGACACCACCTTAAGATTGGTGTAATAGGAATTATTAATAAGTTAAGATCCTTTTTATGTAGACTAATTGGACATTTTCAATTGAACACGTCTACCTAATTTACATGTTTTTTATTTTTCTATCCTCACTAGTTATACTAAATGAACCCTCCACCGTCTATTAAAACCGATCAGACTCAGGTTTCACTGTAGAATTAAGTAGGAATATTTTTTTAAATCGAATTGTTTAGGATGGGCTTTGACAAGGGATTCAACCTTCGTTTGCTGGATCTGAAACCGAGTTTAAATCACTGTTCTCTGTCGAAACCCTTAGAGTTCACCTTAAATCCGAATAATTACCTGGCTAATCGATCAACTGGCCGTTCTCTTCTATTGGCGTTCTTTACAGCAATACTGGTTAGTATTGTTGACTTAGAGTCCGCGATGTCCATTTCGTTTTCACATGATCTTTAGGCTTGGTTACCGATACCCTGAGAATACCTTTCAGGCCACTAGTGAGTTTCAATAAGCCTTTGGTCCTTAAGGCTTTACGGATATACCCCTGGAGTTTGACAGTTATCCCATAGACACCTTTTTCCCCCCAGGGTGTCCTCGGGAAAGCGATCATAGGCATTATATATCCACTATGAGATAGAATGAACTAAAAACTTAATTATATAACACGAAGGTAGTAACTAGCTACTGTATAAACTATCAAAATTAGAATTTATACCATGTTACATATTCCCTAATGTAATCATTCCTAAATAAGATTAGATACTTTGATTATAATTTTAATACCTACTTCAAAAACCAATCATAGCCTAAATATTGTAGTTGAAAATTATACATAGACAAACTTTAAATAAATCCCCGACTACCTGACACACCAAACTTTTCTGACAAAAAAGCCGGGAAAACTAAACACCCTAGGTAATGGTACCACAGAATTATCTTAACATGCATTATTTATATTCTATAGCAATCACTTCCTTCTTAGTCCTAAAAAAAGAAACTTGGAATTGCTAAGCCCAACAGCAGATTCTGCTCCGGCAAACTACTAAAGTAGAATGGCGATACGTTTGTCCTGATACATAATCGTCAAGTTACTAACGTTACCATCTATTAAGGGGAATATTTATAGATAATAGCATGTTATTTCTATAGAATTAAGCATAAATATTTTATTATTTTATATTAAATACGAATCCTAATATTTCCTGAATTAAAGAAAAGTTACTTAAGGTAAAACACATTGTTTTTTAATTTTATACATATCAAATTATTCCTATGTATACGCTAAATACATAATATATATTACTTGTAGTCATAATGACTAGGGGGCATTGTAATTTGTAAAAATAAATCCTTTTATTCCGTAGATCTGTTTTTTTACCCTTAAACTAAACCCCTTTTAGTATGAAAACTCTTGCACTAGGGCTTTGGGCTGTAGACTCTTTACCCTAAACCCCCCCCCCCCCGGCCCCCGGGATTAAGGAAAAATAATTTCATGACCCAAGCCCAGCAAGGAACTTATAAATGCGTTATAATTAAGTTAAGCAATTATTTAGTTTAATGAACAAAGATATGTCCATTTACCAATGCTATACTATACGCAAAACTGGTGTAATATTCCAACATAATTTTCTGAAACAATGACATAAAAATTACTCCTTCTTCTTGTTAAATATAAAACCTGAAGACTTGATTTAGTCTACCAGGATTTGCATCAATTTTTTACCGAATTTACGAAAAGGCAGCAAAAGACAGTATGGAGGACCATCCCATGATGTATAACAAATCTAAATATGTGTTCCAACTCAGGTACTATTCTCCTGTTATCTACTTCTAACGATCTTATCCTCCTTTTCTAAAATCAGATTCCTGGTACCGCTATATATGACATCAATTCTATTAAAATTTGTTCTGTAGAGAGTCTATAAAAATCCAAGGATACTGGTAACTTCAAAGTATTGGTGAACTTCTGTAAAACTGTCATTGAAGGGATCATTTAGTTCATCATTAAATAGTAATAATTTAATAAGGATGGAAAGGCTTAATTATTAATATTAAACCTTGCAGTGTATATAATCCCAATTACTCGAGAATATAAAGTCTAATTAGAGATTCGAATGTAGATTCTAACATGAAATTAGAGCATATTATAACATTATTAAAAATAGGTTTTCACGGTGAGTTTAGGGAACTTTCATATTTCCTGCTGAATTGATCCCCTTGTTACATCCCATTAAGAATTTTCCTATTAACTCCTTAAGGCTTGAAGTTTCCGAGAAATAGTGAAATTTTTTTACATAGTTATTGTAAGCCTTAAGATTTGAACCTGAAAAATTATTTCGCTCCATTTGAAGATTCCCTAGAGGTTTTTATATCTTAGAATAATACTTCCACTTATATCCTAAACATTTACCATGCTCTTTCTGAGCTTGGAAACAAAACTAGCCTATCAATTTAGAATCCACCATATAACACTTTTTCATTATATGTATATCAGGTTGCCTACTTACGCACTCATTTTTACTTTAGGTTTCTTCAGAAATGAATTTCTACCTAAAGCTTTTTTTTGTCCATTAATCAAATAGCTGATCATTATGAGTTTTTCCAAATAAAGGGTTCTATTATGTTTTCTATTCTTAAAACTCATTAATTTCAGTTTGTTCTGAGGCAGGTCACACCCGTAAGTAAACAGCTGTTTTATCCTTTACATTTAATTTCCTTTTAAACGAATACTAACTTCCGCTTGATTTTTCGGAGTGTTTATGATCAAGTGGGAACTTCCACTACTTTTTAGCTATGTATAATTCGCCGGATTTAATTTAGCAAGTACATGGTTTTTTCCTCTAGAAAGCAAATCAGAAATTTCACCAGTATTCTAAGTAATCGTAACAGAAACAATGAGAAATACCCACTATTAATTAATGCTCTTGAAAATATTGAAACCTACCTGTCTAGTTTTTTAAAATAACTAAGATTTTAAAATTTTTTTTTGAAATTGTTTTAAGACTAGGTCTTACCCAGACTAACTACATTAATATCATTTGTTAATTTGTACTAGTTAACCATATTATATCCTTGATTTATTTTTTTTCTCTTTTAAGATATCCTTCTAGCGGTCAAAGCCATCTGAGTACAGTTTTTAACAGGGCCTGGGTTATTTATTAACAGGGGCTTATTAACTTGACCGAAGTTACCTATAAATCGTATATAACTACTTGAATTTACATTGTTCACAAAATTCTTACAACCCTTTGAATGGCACTGTTCTACAAATGGTTTATAACTGTGTGATATGGGGTTGCCATCCTACGAAGGTTTTTTTATTAAAGAATGAGAGGTTTCATCCTGAACGAATTAAGTTTAAAACGACCTAATGATACATGATGTTTATATGGTAACCCAATAATCCTTCAACATTTGTTGGGAGTAGAGCTTATCTTTGGAACTATAAACCTCAACCTGCTTAGGCGCTCTCAAGGGATATATTAAATGTCATTTAATGAAATTTTTACAATTAGGTTGCGTAAATAACCGCTATAAGAATTTCTAATTAAAGTAAGAATTGTTCTGTGTTATTAAACAAACCTACTCTTCCTCCTATACACCCATATCTAGCTTATAAACAGTTTATTATAACAATAAAATTTATGGCTACGCATAGAGTAATAATAATGTACATCATTAAAGCGAAATAGCCGCAGCTGCTTCGAGAAAGGCTAAAACCCTTAATATGAGTCAGAGATAATTGGTTTTTTAATAAAAGTTGTTTCTAAGCTACCACCGCTATTTTTAACACCCAAATACTACCTTTCCGACTCCTGCTCCCTAAAACACCCCACCTGTGGCCATTATCCTGCCCATATATTTTTTTGAAATTGTAATACGGGAAAGTTTTTTTATGATATAAATCTCTCAACCTGAGGTCTCTATACTACTTTGCCCCTGAAAAGGGTCTGATTATTTTAATTTTTGGAACGCGGACTGGGGGAACGAAGTATGCATGCCTCGGGCATATAAAATTTGGGTTTAGCCATATTTCTTGAGCGTAGACAAAATAATGTGACCTTTGTAGGCATGCTTATTCTTAGTTTTGTCTGGAAGGAAAAAGCATTTTCAGTCTTACCGTATTTCCGTATAAAGATAATTTACAATTTATTTAATGTTATAAACAAATAGATAAAAGATTGTCTCACTATCTATTTTCTATTGCATTTTTTAACCTAATTCAAATACACAATCCTGAGTAATAATTATCCTATATAATAGTAAGTAAACTATTACTTTAAACCATATATCCCACATTTTTCCATGCCACTAAGATCCAAAGAGGATAAATTTTACAGAGATTTTAAGTCTAATAAAAATTATACTAAAGCAAAACTAAAGATGTTTAACCAAATTGAGTTCGTATTTTGACCAAAAACTATGAAATCAGACCTCGAATTAATAGGAGGTATTTCTCTTGTAAAAGGTTATGTGGGCTTTAATATAAAATATAAGAGCTTAAAAAATAATATTGTTATATTGACCCAACAAAAAAAAAATAAAATCATACTAACTCTTTAACCCATTTAGAAAGAATTTGTAAACAATATGGTACCCAATGCTAGCCATTCTTTTATTTAATAAATAAAAAATAATAGATTAGGTAAATGTTATCAGGGATATACAAAAGATATAGGATCTTGATTATAGTCCTTGTATTATTTATATTTAAAACTTTAAATTTTTGTGCGTGACCGGTGGGTCCAGCAAAGACATTGGTTTTATTTCATATTAGCGAGTCTGAAGCATTACGCCCTTATTAGTACGCCCCTTTAATATAAAAATTTTCTATTAGAGCTTTAATTTTTGTCCGGGTAAAACCGAAAAACATTTTCTTTACTCATACTTAAAATAGGCACAATAGCAACTAAAAACTAGGTATATGGCGATTAAAGATAAAGAATCATTACTCTTTAATGCTAATAGCTGACTTATACCATTTGTTTACCCAAAGAAATCATATTTAAACGGAGGTAACACCTGAACAAAATGAAAAAATAGTCAATGAGGCTAACTTAGAACGCCCTCAAAACAGGATTAATGATAACAATAAAACCCTTTTAAATTGATTTTTACTAATTGTAGAGGAGAATTAGTTTTGATCCATTAATTCCTTCCATTTTCTTTTATTTTTCACGACGTATAGCATATAGAGAGAAACCTAATTTGGCTACTAGTATGAAAATGGCATTTTAAAATTACTAATATGTATATTGTGTTAAAATAAAATATTAAAATGCTTGCAGGGTGAACTAATACATAATACCTAAAGCTAATAATATAAAACACTACCAGATGACTTATTTTGTACCTATAAGAAAATCATCTTTTTATTCTTACATTGAGTTAAACTACACTGTCTTCCCCTATTTACATAAGGAGAATAAAGAACTCAAGGTTAATAGATAGGAAAGTTCACTCATTTCATTGATAATTGAGTCCTCTGACCTCTGGATATAATAAACTATATTACAACAATAAAATAATCAAAGAAATTTTAAGCTATTAAGCTACAAAATGTTATAACTATAGTAGGTTTACCATCTTAGAACGTCCATATGATGTTCGGCGTAAATTCATCGTCCCAATATCAATAGAAAATAACAGACTTTTATATCAAAATCAATTACTTTCCGTCAAGAGACTAGTTTTTTTTAGGATTTATCTACCTTTTTCATTCCTGGTTCTTAGTTTGACGATATCGATTCGAACCTCGGTTAGTTAAATGATTTTTTTTTTACCATTTTTCAACTTTAGGCTTCATCCCCAAAACCGTAGATTTAACACCGCAAAGGGAACGGGTATTTATTGATATATAGGTAAAATCTTTTTGCATTATTTATTTTGATATGAAATTGACATCTGAAACTCAAGTTAAATATCACTTATACGAATAAGTTGAGACAGCATCCAAAGAAATTCGTACTAAACTTTTCAAATAGGTAAATTACGTCTTAATAGGTTGAGTTACTAACAAAAGTAAACTACACGCTCCCTGTGTTGATGTTATTTAGATTCTCTAGTACTATTTTAAAACAACCATGTCCACCACTTGGAAAAACCCAAGCTAACCAATTTGAGGTTAATTTGAAACTAAGTGGTAATAAAATGGCTTTTTGCTAAAGGCAAACAGTATTAGTGAAAAAGCCTCTTAAAGAGAGTAAAGGAGTACACATGAGGTGTTTTAGTTTAAAGAACTCTATATTAAGAATTATTTTTTTTGCAAACCTTCAGCTTCTAAATGTCCCTCGTTTGCCATCATACGGATCCCTACTTTTTTAAATAATAAAATTAATCAGGAATTATTACTGGTTTTTAGAGGATATCTATGAAAATGAGGTAATTTATTTTTGTTCATAAATTTGATTAAAGAAACTATTGTAAAATCACCAACATAACATTCTTTCTTACCTACATTCTCCTGCTCGCAAAATAGGCTTTAATATAAGGTCTAAAATTATAGGGTTCTTCTAGCATGAAAGAGTAAATGAGAATTAACCTCAATTGTACCTACTTAGGATTTTCTGTGGTGTTTACCGAATTTAAAACAAGAAAGCATCCTTCTGCATCAGAGAATCCTGATATCAGATCATGGGTTCTAAAGGTAGTTTGCTATTTGGCTAAGTTAGACAACAGTAAATTAAAGTTGTCGTTGAAATATTTGGTTTAGGGAAGGACTTTTAACTTGATAACTCTTTCGAAGCCCAGAAGAGTATAATTTTAAACCGGGTAAAATTAATCCCATTCCACTCAACTACCAATTTTTACTCGTTGCTCCTTTTTCCAAAATAATACTCTTGGTCGAAGGTAGTACTGACTTTAGATTGGCGACTTGCCATTTTCGTTCTCTACTCATCATCTGGCTTATTTAACTATACCTGAGGTAATTAGTTTCGCCAAACTTCATAATACTTTTCCATATAATGGCGTTAGTACCAGAAACTTTAGGGGGGTTTCCACGGATTGATAATTACTCCCACGTTTCTTGTTCTGTAAGATTTCCGAAGCCTTTTTTAGGCGATCAAAAAATGAAATGGTGCTGCACTTACTTTAATAAAAATCCTTATAAGAAATCTAAACTAAAGGGATTATTATATAGTAAGGGTTTTAATATCAAAAAATCTGTTATATCATATATCCAACTTTACTTAGTTTAAAATAATAATTACCGAGACTAGTACTATCCTGGAATTGGTCAATATAAATAAAGCTGTCCGCTAATTAAATGACTTTGGAAAAGTAACTCTATTACCAATCACCCCCCTTCCGCAACCGTACGTGATGGTTTCCCCCATCAACTACCTCTTCAGTTTTGGCACTTGATTTTTTTTTTTTTATCTTGTGAGATTATTTATATTCGACTATTGATGTGTTTCATTGTGGCATTCCTCTACATATGGTATTTGCTTTACGATTTTTTCGGCCAAATTTTTCATCTACTTCGTAGTTTTAGGCGATTAAGGTCCTTTTCCTCAGTGATACGAACGTGATGGATTTCACCACTTAGTAAGTCGGAGTCCAATATGAACACAATATTACCTTCCCAAAAGAAGGCCTTTGATATACTTTCGGCATTTGAATTTAAATATATATCATCCCAACTTTTATATTGAAAGACCGCAGTGTTTTATTCCTAGTACTAGTTTTACGATACCCATGACTTCATCTTGCCCTTTAAGATTTTACCAAAAGTTGCAAAATATTTTACCTTCGACTTCCAGCTTTGAATTATGGCTGCTAAAGGTCCTTGAGAAAGATTCTTTTCAGTATATAGTGTACTTTGCTGATAGTGCCTTCAAAATTACTCGAAACGGATACAGTATTGTATTATGACCTCTATAGGAACTGAAATCGTAGAGTAGAATTTATACATATCTTTAAGATTCTTGCACCAGAGTAAATGTTGGGAATGGTGTATACCCTTTTTTTAAGCAACCATTTGCTTTAAAGCAAATTTTTTGTTGACCTTGTCTACCGGGGCTAGAAGTCTCTCATATTTTTTTTATAGTTTCAGGCTCAAAACATTTACTTCCTTCTAGAGTAAAGTCTCATGATTACTCTTTAGACTCTAAGCCGATAGGGAAGATTCAGCGTGTTTCTGTGTTAGGTGGTATTTGGTTTTACTTCGGAATAGCTCCTAACCCTAATCGTCCCTTCAGAACACCTTAATTTTGACATAAGATTCACAAGTCTCTTTTGATTCCTCTATACCTATTAATTCAGTCAATCTGACACTATCTAATGTATTCCCATCTATCTCTAAATTTAGGTTTTCGTATACTGGCTCTAGGACCGGATTAAGTGAAAACTTTATGTAAATTTTAATTCTCCGTCAGAGTTTTGGCCTTTCCCCATTTTTACGGGACAACTATATAAGATTGGGTGGTTTAATGAGTGCTTTGATTTCCCCACTTCGAAATTCTTCTTTTTAGTTACCATAAGAACGTCGAGTTTAATCGAGAAAGTATTTCTATATCGGGGCCTATAATTTTGAACCTTAGGGTGTTCCTTGCTAACGGAGTGAGAAGAAGTTATGAATTCCCAGTAACCCGCTTTCAACGCTTACGATTATCTGAAAAATCTTGGTCTTCTTAAGTTCTTTCGTTTCAGACAATCCATCAGTTTTGTTATGATCACATTCCGTCAAAACATTTAAGTAATGTCCCCTTTCTATTAGATCATTGGCCATAACCGTAACTTTCTGTCTAACCCATTTTAATGCGTGTGGCAGCTTCCGTGTGAGGGTCTAACCCCATAGACTGCTTTCGTTGAAAGTTGGTTTAAAATAGCTTCTTAAATACATTCTCTTTAACATTTCCTGTTACTAGTTTTGTCTCCAGGAGCAGGCTATAGTCACATGGTCGTTAACTCCGTTAAGCTTTTGGTATATATATTCTTCTTCCGGGTGGAATTGGAAAAAGTCCATCCTTTCAAGCTTATCGATAAATATTTTCCTATACTTTCTTCTGACAATTCCTTTTCCAACGTAATAGGTATATACCCCGGAGTCATGTTGCCTGCGCTTTAGCTTTGAATTTTTGATAAGCTGCGTAATATATTCTTTATCATTATAATTAATTCTGTATAATTTCATCTTTCGACAACAAAAACATTTGTTATTTCCACAAGTTTCAGTTAAATCTTCTTGGCTTAGTTTACCAAAACCGTCAGTTGAAACTTTTACTGGACTTTCCGCGATAGTGTGTAGCTACAGCCGTCCTATATCTCTTGGAGTACTTTTCCCATAGGTATGGGTAACTAATGACTCCTCTGTTACCATGGTCTCTTTAGACTTGAGGTAATCCGTAGTCCAAGAGTTCTATTATTTTTCAAATCCCGTCTTAAAGAGAACCTCGCTCTTACGTATATTGACTTATTGTACCCTGGGTTGCTTGGTTTGCTCATTGTACGATTCTTTCATATCCAAAATCATACACAATGCACTATCCATTATGACTAGGATATGCACCCTCATGTAAGTGAAGATACGCTGGATAATAGGGTTCGGAGTTAAGGCTTTACTCATAAACGGCTCGGCTCGAGGGGTCACTAGACTTATCAGATTTCAATCCTTCAGCCCACCTTTACCAGAGAGACTAAGTTGAATGTCGGGCGTTCCCCTTCATCTACTCTGTTGGCGGAGTTATGTAAGGATAATACTAAGTCCGTTAGAAACTTCATAATGTATAATTAGCCCACAAGGGCGCTATATAAAGCCAAGGAACACTAAACAACCACCCATATAAAAAACTATACTAAACCCCCTGTACTTGAACTCTGAAATTTCTATAATATAGATAAACTATAATATATCAATCCATCAAACTTTTGACAATTAATAGCCTAAAAATTAGAAACTAAGAATCATTTAAGTAGACGCATCAATAATATTGATCCTGTTATTACAAAGTAATATACTTAAAGGGTATCTATTAATTTTTAGATGTCGTCCCATTTTATTAATTTTTTTGTATCTATAATAATACAAAAATTTTGTTAAAACAGACAAGTTTTTTTGGATAAATTCTATTCAGATTACTCAAACCCCTTCTGGGGTAAAAGCACAGTTAAGTCAATAATTAAATTATACTTATTAAAATATATACATTAATGAATTATTTGTTTAATGTTTTGAAACGTAACGATAAAACCCCCATGTAATACCTCCAACTTTACTCAGATTACAGTTAAAGAGGATAGATTCGATTTTAAGGATCAATAAATTAAATAAAAGTTATGCTATTCTTTTAAAAAAATAGATATATCACGGTCTAGATTAACGGCGTAAAAAGCAAGAGAGATAAGATAGATATTATTTCATAAATCAAAAAAAAATAGTTCAAACCCCTAAGATGGGAAACCTGACTTAATAATCAGGAACTAAGTTCAAACTCTAGAAATTGAGGAGTGGCTGCCTAAAACGGGACATAACACGATTCAATTAGAAGTATCAGCTATCTCAAGTTTTCATCTTAAGATCGATTAAAATGAAAATCCT
>JACYFI010000179.1:0-11178 GCA_020975735.1 Ophiocordyceps xuefengensis
ACTATAAACATTATATAAAAATTGTTTGACGAGGGCTTAATGGAACGTGACGGTAGTATTCAAGTAAGACATTTACGTAAAACAGGTCCTTAAAATATCAGACTATTATAATTATCTACCTTAAAATCTAATTATAACATTATGACTGGTTCTGAGATTGCTAAGTTAGTAGGGAGGACTGGCGTTAAGATTATACTGAAAAGGGCTGATTGTTATTTGAGTTGTAAATAACAAAGGACGAAAATTTATTGAAATAATATAAATATTTGATATTTTTCCTCCTTTAACTAGCAAAAAAAAAAATCGTGTCAACGCTTGCATAATTTTAAACCGTGTTTAACTAAAACTTTCAGAGAAAAAAATACTCATCCGCCATGAGAGAATAACTAAATTTAAAAGAGCAAATGCTATTATAAGAATGCTTTAAGTATTTAAAGGCACTACACTTACTGTTAAAGCCTAGTATCTGAGTTTATAGAGCGGGATGGGGTGTTTTTCTATTCGTAGATCGGAAGCAAATTCTTTCTCATAAGGACAAATACGCACGTTCTAGTTAATAGATCTTATAGTTCAAACAGTATTTTGAAGTATTCAAATAAAGATCGTACCCTTATGAATACTTCTATTTCATAGAATATCACAAGAAAGGTAGGCATTAGCTAAGAAAAATAAGTGGGACATTGGTTACTAACTATCCTTTGTTAGGAGAAAAGTGCGAGTCTTAGAAAAAATTCGAAAAAATTCTATAGTAAGTGTTCTGTGGTCATGGTTCCACCGGTGAAAAATTCCATACTTTTCACGGTAAAATTAGTTATATAATTTGTGTAACGGTTGAGCTTTATATGTTGTTCTAAATGCGGGAAAAGATACAGGGCGGTAGTGATAAAATGTAACCTACCCCTTTAAGGGTCAAGACCGGTTGGAAACCAACAGTAAACTGAATTTCACAATTGTTGATCGAGTAGGATCCGTTAGAGACTAAACGTGACAAATCGAAAGCTATTAAGTTAAATCATTATGATAAAAGGTTACAGTCCGGATCCAACTGCGTGAGCAGTGTTGTATGGTAATATATCTGAGCAATTAACGACTTCTACGAGTTCTCAAAGGGCCCCGAGTAATTTTATTAATTCTGCAATTGACCTATATGCCTGGAAAACTATATATAGTTAATTATTTTACTATTTTAAATATAATTATTACCTATTTTAACTAGATTAAGTGGAAGCTCTTAACTTTCTATTCAATTGTTGAAAATAATAATTTACTATAAATCCTAAATAATAAGAAACTTAGAATATCTTAAATATACATCAGCAGAAAACTATTATAAGGATTTCTCAGAGCTATACGGTCAAACATTTAATTTCGCGTTCCTTAGAAATTTTTCTTGCATTTTTTTATTATATTAAAAATAAAATTACAACTGACCAGCGAAAGGCCTGGAAATACACAAAGAAAAATAAAAGCTCCGCGCTGAACGAGCGCACAAAGGTATTTCTCAAACAATAAATAAGGATAAAAACTATCTAATTTCTATCATGAATATAGGCGGGAATAATAGATCGGAAAGGAAATGTTTTTGATTTTTTAAGGAAATTCTTTGTTCTAAAAAATTAGGGTTTAAAGCTAATTAGAACACGATTTGCATACTAGAGATTAATAAGATTTAACACGATTCAAAAACACATTACATAATGGGTAAATACAATCAATCAATAAAAAGATGAAAATTGTTTATACATAGATAAGTATCTAAATCGAAATAATATGATTTATTTATTTAAATAAATTAAATCGATCTAATTTTAGAAATTAAGTGTTGATATTTTAGAAAAAGGCTTGGTATTATTAAACATATTAATTCATTTAAACTGATTTTTATTATATTAAAGTTTAATGATTCTATATTGTTTCAGGGAATTTTATTTGATGCAAAGGTTCTATAGTTTTGGGATTTTATTTGGTAAATGAAGCAATTGAATTGTAACTTACAAGTTCAAAGATAATTAAAATTTTACATTAAAATTATCCTTTACATTAATTTAATCCCTATTGTAAACCATTAGTAACAAATAGTAAAGATTCCCCTCAAAAATATAATAGCTTTTCTAAATTTAATCCTAGTTAAAGCCATGGAAATGTATGTATGAGTATTTATATGGGAATAGATTATACTCTGTTTAAGTTTTTAGAACTTAGTTTAAATAAAATAATTTTTATCTATCGTGATTGAAAAGATTTCAAATTTTGATACTATCTGAAATCTATAAATTTATTTCATATTTTTCTTAGTTACAAATTAAATTCGAACTACCAGATAATCCCTTTATAAACCCTAGGTTTCTTTTTTATTTTCAAAAATTTGTGTGTTTACCGCGAAAGCGCTTAAAGAAGAGATAGTCCAATCAAAAGGGCATTGCTCAGTATGTTAAGTGATATACAGTGATAGTATTTATTTTTATCGAAGCTGTTGCATTTTTTTTTAAATTATCTGAAAAGCTCATGTTTATCTTGCTTCCGCTTGCAAACTTCCATTAAAAATATCGATTTTCACACATTCTAAGTATAAATTAATTTGCGGTTATATTTGTGTCTAGTAAGGCGCAGCCTTGCTGAGAGACCTCTGGACCACGCGATAGGAAAAAATAGTGTACACTAAAATGAATTTTACCGGGTGCGAGCTTACAACTCCGTAGACCAAAGGAATTTTTCTTAAGATTTATAAATTATATTGCCTGGCGCGATTTTTCCATAACGCCCCTCGGCGACAGCACCCCTTTAGTTGAAGCACGCCCTCGCATGCTACGCAGGGGAATAGTAATAAAAATTCAAAGTAACATCCTTTAATGTTTGTTCAGTATAGGTCAGTATTTTTATATTATAAGTAAGGGTATAGTAGTGTAGCTTCAGTATTTATATATCTATATCAATTTGTTTGACAAATCGCCCTATTAATATCTGTATTAAATTATATAACCTAATGATTTTATAAAAAATAAGGTATGAAGAAAAATCACTTTAATTATATTATTCTTTAAATAGTTTTTATTAATGGCTATGTTATTTATATAATTTAGCTACATGGTTATTCTTCTTTTTACCTAAGAATTTATTTAATTCATTTAAGTTATGAAGATATGATATGAGTAATACAAGGTTTAAAAAAATATTGAAGTTAATATAATAGAAGGGTTTTCAAATAATATAAACCCCTAAAAAACTAAAATTTACTAAGGATACCTATTTTGAACAAGACCCTAATAGGAGATAAAAAAAAAAAAGCCTTTTCACAGATGAAACAGAAAATTTACAATTTTACAACTGATTATAATCAATACCTAATGAATTTAATAATGATTTTCTGAGCCTACGCCCACAAAACCCATTAACCTTATTTAGAAATGAAAAACACAATTTTTAATAGAAAAAGGACAAGATTTATCTTTTAAAAGACTCATTAAGATAAAGCTAGGTTTGAGATACAAGTTAAAGAATCATGGACAAAAAATTTAATACAAAGCATTTAAAAATAATATAACAAATGGTAAAGAAAATTTTTTCCCCTGATGAATCTAAAACCTTTGAAACAGATTTATTAGAAGTACATAAAAAGTCTAAATCTTTAATTCTTTAAATCAATAAAAAGAAACTCTAAAAAAACAGCCTTTAAGCTCTAAAAAATATAAGTTATCCTTAATCCCTGAGAAATGGGATTTAGGGAAAACGGCGTGGGATTAGAAAATATTAAGGGGGCTACTTTCGGTTTCTACGCTTGCAAAAACAAATTATGTATTTTTTTATAAGAGCTAACACCCATAAATTGGTACCTCTATATTTAAAAGGTTTATGGTAAATCTACTTAAAAGCGGTTTCAGGTGTGTCGACGGGCGGGCTATCTGTGAGTCAAAAAGTTGATACTTATTCAAGAACAAATTAGTCTGTAGATCCGTGGGATCTCCTAGCTTGCGCAGGCTACTTATTTTAAAGTATTTTGACGGGAGAGGAATAATGAAAAGATAGTTGAAAGGCGTCCGGACCCTGTAAAGGGTTAACCTGAAGGGCTCTATATCATGGGTTTAAAGTATATGGTTCTAAAGTCTATTTTCAGATGATTATCCCTTTACCTTATTTTTCTGCTTTAAAGGTCACTACAAATTACCCTTAAGATTTCATTATTCAAGATAGAGTATGGTTGAGTATTGCCTTTGGTTGCTGAGGGTTAAATTTAAATTACTGTTTATGTAAACTAATAGTTATATAATAAAGTTTAATAAATAATTTAATTCTGGTGGTTGGTAGGTGTAGATACATACAAAATGTATATGAATTAACAAGTATGATTTAAATTTAGGAAAACAATTTATACGAAACCCTGGAAATCAATTAATTAAATTCATTAATACGTAGCAACAAAGCTAAAAAAAAGTATTCAAAAACCAAGATACATTTTACGGTCGTTGATTATCCCTCTTAATTATGCAAACATAATCCCAGGGGGGTATACAGAAATCTTTGTAAAGAAATTACTATGAAGCCTGAGCCAATCCCTCTTAGCTACCTTTAGGGGGTCCTGAATGTTTGCCTACAGCATGGGATAGCGCTACTTCCAAAAAAAGATTAATTTTTGATACAATATTAATTTAACGGTGAACATTTAAATATACTTCTGCCATTCTCCCACTAGTTTTAGTATGGAGCCCGTGATTTGCAAAGATTTGGGCCGGGTGAGTATTTCTGGAATCCGTAAATGTTAGGTTCATTAAAATTATGATCTATCATTAGACAAGACACGATTTGGCTTTTATTATAGGTGTAAAATTCTTACATTTTTCCCCTCAAACAACTTTTTAGGTCCACAGGTTAGGCCTTATTTCATAGGTGATATGAAATTTAACCAACACTATAGCTAGAAACCCTTTTAAAATTTAGGGCAGGATCAATGGACAATTAGCTAGTGGAAACCTACCAATAAAATCAGGGGGCACAATCTATTATTTTAATTGGATCCTCAGAGAGTAACGTGTTGATAACTTAATAAAGTTAAAGAAATAGCCCTAATTAACATTGTGATATGTTAACCATCTTGCTAACTTTATTCATCTACTATCATTAGCTTTAATAAATATAATTAATCTATGACCGTTTAGTTGAGTCTCATAAGAGGTTGGATAGCCTTCCGCAACGAAAATAATTCTAACAAATATCCTGGCCTTTAGCACCCGATTTACCTACAGCAAATACTAATTCGAACCTCCGGACAATGATTCCAATTAATGATGAGCGTATGTATTTTGGAGCTTTTATTTTCTTATGCGTGTATAGGCATAGGCAGAAAACATTGCAAAAGAACAGTATTAAAAATTTATTCCACTGTTAAGTTAAACACCAATTTATTGTTCAGTAAAGTTGGGCTTTGAGGTTTAAATGGAAAACCATCTCTTATTATTAACATCCTGTTAAGAGAAACTAATTGTATGAGCGAGCCTCGATATAAGAAATAAAAGGGTCGGTATTTTTATCTTGAATAAAAAATAGCTTAACGGTAATACGTAGTACCGGGTTGGATGTTAGCGTAAACCACTTAAATACTTTCACCTTTGTTTACCGTAATCGTTATACATCAATTTCTATTTTGGAGTATGGAGCGCAAGGCGTCATCATTGTTTACTTGTTAGACCAGCAAGCTCATATTTTATATGGTAGGTAAAGGAGGTTTACACATATCAAAGGCAAGATATATCTGTAAAATAACAACAAGATATTAATTATTTATAACCTGTTATAAATTCTAACCCTTATGGGCGCAGGTTCCTAGTATGGGATTAAACGACTCTTAAGAGGTCTAAAAGGGAATTATATCTGAAATTCGGTAAAAGTTAAACCCTTTTTTCTTGTAAATACTAGATAAGACTTAGACTTTTACTTTTTCTGATTGTTAATGCCTATGAAATAAGCTCAGCGTAGCAGAATCAAAAAGAATTTTGTCGCACAGAAGTCCTGCTAAAGTAGAGATAAATAAACAAAGACAATAAGCCAATTTAATCCCATGTTTTAATAAGAAAAACAAATTAAGGAAATTTATTGGGACCTATATGTAAAAAAGTAGGAGAAGGTATTGAATAATCCCTATGTGCAGTAAACTTACAGTCTGAATAAATCTTAGCTTAAATAAGAAAAAGGGTTATGGTTTCAATAGTGAGAGGGATTCTATAAGAAGTAAAGGGAGTTGTAGTATCATTGTTTAACAGAGAATTTACAATTTAGACCCTGATAACTAATTAAAAAAAATAATAATAGGGAATACAGCTAACAAACTATATTAAAAATAAATACTTTTATTCTACATTTTTAAAAAGATAAGGTGGTAGCACCTTATTTCATATCTCTGCAGTGAACATCAACAGCGCAATCGGTTTATTGAGAAATAAAGATATAAAATGCTACCAAGGTATGCCTAGAAGAATAGGGGCTATCCTGAATGCAATTTCAGCGAAGTTAAATTTTAATTATAGTGTAGCGGGAAAATCTATTGTAGGGTAGTGGCCGCTTGATTATTCATATTTACTTTGTTAACAACACATTAAGTTACAGAAGGTAGAGTACCTAGTAGAGAAATCCTTGGCATTTAAGCCTCAGGTTCCAATACAGATATATACAGCTAACTTCAAACAAGAATGATACAGTAGTTATAGCAATGAGGATTAACAGAGCCCACCCTAAAGCTCACGCATTTTGAATTTACCTTTACAAAGAAAAATAATAAGACTATTAGGCTTTGGCATATCTGCCTGCTCTATGAACAAAAAAGATACGTCAAGTTAGCAAGCGTTTACTTAAAGTTGAATTTGATTACACTGCTCTGGTAATGAATAGCAGGCTTAGCTACATTGCTTGGTAAGATAAAGTGGAATTTTTAGTTCTCATTAGCTCCAATGGCGGAGGTATAATCTCTAATATTATCGATGCTTAGTTCGATTCATGGGATAGAAGGCTCACTTTCGCCTCGTTGTTCTAGAGTAGCAAAGCTAGGAATACTCTTTGCTAGTTGCGCCTAGCTTGCGTATCCCCTAGTATTTGATTGCGAAGCAAGGCTGCGCTACTGATTAAAAAATAGTCTATTAACTTTTGAATATTATTGGCCTACTTTTGCGGGGGCTTGCAGCAATTCCTATTCACCAGAGTATGCCAACTGCCCCTCTAAATTTATCTAAAGTTTAATATATCTCCAAACCTAAGTATAAATTATAGCTTAATCACATGTACCTTTTATAATGTTTTTTAGTGTCTACTAATTATGCAACAAGAAACGCAAGAGCATATTTTTTTTGTTGGACTCCTTCACACAGAAGTGGCCTCCTTATTCATTTAATTAGCAACTGTATTTCATTAACGTTTATAATAAAAAAATAACTTGTCCCACACCAACAAAAATGAATTTACCTCAATATTATTCAAATATTGTAATTTTAGTGTTAATGTTGCCAGCTTTGACTGGGGTAGTGCATATGTAACTGTAGCTGAAAGAAAAACTAATGGCTAAGGTAAAGCTAAAGAGATTGAGGTCCTAAGTGTAAGGTCACAATAATAGATTTTTTTTTAAATGTTTTTATCATAGCTACTAAGTTATAATAAAGGTATTTTAAGTTTATATAAAAAGGCCCTTTGTGGCCAAGCTACCTTTAAAGTAAAATGTAATAATTATGTAAAATTTTTATTTTAACTGGCCCTTAATAACATATTTTAAGGGTTTTAAAGGGGGGGAGGTAAATATGGTATATTATATTATTGTTTACTTAAAAAATAAAGTCCTAATATTTTTGTGCGTATCAAGTAGCAAGAAAAGTATTGAGCTAAAAAATTTCCTAGGCCCTTCGGGTCCAGAGACCTCGTAGATTTAAAAGGACATACATAATTGTAATTTTGAACGATAGATTATAAGCGTTTTAGTTTTTTTTACAAAAAAAAAGTTACAAAACTAATCGGTTGAGCATAAATTTCGAAGTTTTCGGGGTTAGAAATTTGCATAAATATGCAGAAAAGAAGATAAATTCTACGCCTTTTGACCAGCAAAAAAATACATTTACCTTATATCCAATACTATATTTAAAGTAATCTAAATGTATGAAAATTTATGATTATTTCATAGAAATAACTTAACTTAGACAACTAGAATCAAAATTTTGGTTTACCTGCCTCGTTAAAGGGATTTAAGATTTCTCTAGCGGAAAATGTTAAATGGACAACTAGTATTAGTTGTATGACAGAATTCAGTAGTATTATGATTATCTATTACCTTAGGTGTAGCTGAGAAAACTTTTAAATGCATTTAGTTCTAAATACATTAGAGCTGCGAACCTTTTATAAAAATTATTTGTTTTTCACTATCTAGATAGAATCTTATGAACTTTAGGAAAAACTAGTAAGGCGATGCTAGGGTAGTAGGGAATTAGATCGTACTATAGTAAAAGGTATGAATATATAGAAATACAAGAGTGGATGGTACATATTCAAAAAAATATACATAACAAATTAAGTACATTAGCTAAATTCTAAAAGTAAACACAGTAAATCTATAACTAATACCTAAGGATAAATGAGTTAAAGGTGGTATTAAAGGGTAAATTGTATATTTAAGTTATAATAGACCTTTAATAAAAAGAAAAATTAAAGGGAAAAATTCCAATTAAAGAAAAATTTAGGTTATTTAGAGTATGAATTATAATCTTCAAACTTTAGTACTTAACAGATCTCCCATTTTACTAAGTTTCGACAATACCCAAAAAGTTGCTACGTATTTTAATTGTATGTCCTATCTATATTAAATAACCTGGATATTGGAGCTACGCAATATAAAAGGTGGAAAATTGTATTAAAATATATAAGCCATATTACCAAAGCAGCTGCGCCTGCGCTAA
Organism: Ophiocordyceps xuefengensis; assembly: GCA_020975735.1. NCBI lineage: Eukaryota > Fungi > Ascomycota > Sordariomycetes > Hypocreales > Ophiocordycipitaceae > Ophiocordyceps > Ophiocordyceps xuefengensis. The sequence goes on from JACYFI010000179.1 coordinate 8,919, forward strand.
GAAAGATACATTATTTAATAATGCCCGGGCGAAGCACAAGCAGTTTTAATATAATTGTTAATATAAAAAAGTTAATTATAAGATTAAAATATTACTAACTAATAAGAACATCCTTATTATGCTTAATATAAGAAGCACTCAATGATTTAAATAAGTAACTAAAACAATTAGAATATAATTAGGGGCACGCATTTACCTATAAAGCAGAAGATATAAAGGATAGATTTTTTCAGCACGCACAAAAAAAGGTTTTAAGTAAGGTGTAAGTTACCCGTTTACTCGGGCCTTAGGCAGAAGTGAACCTCTATTTGCTAAACATTCACAATTGCCGGAGACCACTTAAAGGTATTTCGCCTAATGTACTTCAGTAACTAATACGATTGGCCCAGGTAAGACTCGAGGTAAAAGGTAAAAATCAAAATAGAGCAACGTAAGGTACAATAGGCAAATCCGAGCCAATGCCTAGTATTAGGTATTGCAGTTCTTACGACTAATGGGTGAATGGGTTTAGAGAGGCGTGCTTCGGCTTAAGCCACCATTTGTTTTAATGCCTTAGAGGATATAGTCCAGCCCCTACCTTTAAAAAGTGACAGGGTATAAAATTTTAATAAACCTGTTAAATGGTATTAGTTGGTAACATAATATTACAACTATTTAAGGGAGAAACTCCTGAAACTTTTCCGTGTTAGTCGGCGAGGTAGCAGCTCTACTAATGGGTAAAAGGAAGATTCTACTACGATTTTAATTTATCAGGCAATTCGCAGAGCTTCTATAAATAATGTTAGAAAGAGTATGGTTGCACCTCACAAGCTAATTTAATTTTATTTTTTTAGGTCCAGTACTTAACATTAAATTTCGCTTTGATTTTTAGGGTTACCCTGTTTATACCCATTGGGGCACGGGTTATCTTTAGGTTGTATATTGGAAATTAGGCATAACTATTTGATGCCTAGCCTGTTTCTCACTTTAGCTAACCTAGGTTCTATTATTAGCAGGGATGAAGTGGCTAATAGTAAATTGTTTTCTTAGGGCGCTCTTTTAAGGGAGTTACCCGCCCAGTTTAAAATAGTATGACTTAGTTCTATAAGTACAGTATTTATTAGACATAATATTGGATAAACAAATAGTTTAAATTTAAAATATAAACGTACATTTTCCAAAAATAGTATGATTAGCTTTACTTCATTTTGTATACTATAATAGTTTTTATTTGGTTCTGGTAGCAGAAACTAACAGGAGCCCCTTCATTACTGAGGTCTATTTAGATTTAGCTTCATGAAAGATCCACGAAGATTGGCTGAATGATCTATCGATTTAAGAAAATTTCAGCAGTGAAAAGGAACTTTAAAGTCTAAATTCCGAGACTTATAGGTGACGTTTAAATTTATAAATATTAAAACCAAGTATAGTCCCAGATTATATGAGATGTATAAGATAATAGGAAACTAGAATAATATCTAGCTTTCCAAGCGCTATTCCTTATTAATGAAACGGCCAGCGGCTATAAGACTAATAATATTTTTGTCTTCCCGCGCATACTACTAAATTGTGTTTTTCTTTGACGTGCTACGAAGTAGCCGCAATAAAAAAAACACTAAAAAAAGCCAACCTTAATACTAAGAGGTTTTATTCAATTTTAATTCAGCGCCATCTGAGCCTTTAAAATATATACCGGGACATAAGTCTATTGCCATGTAATTTTAAAAATTTATTTGAAACTTGTATGTTCATATAACAATAAAATATTAAAAAGGCCAAAGGAGGTATTTATTAATATACTATGAATGGTAAACAATACATAGGTCAGTCAAAAGATTTTTTATCTAATGAACATTTATAGAGTAATCTAATTAAGAAATTTATTGCCAATTTTTTTTCCTCTCAGCATAGCTGGGTGCTAGGGAAAAACAGCACCAATAATGTAAATTAGCTATAGCATTTAGGGAATATCTAGCAGGTTTAGTGGTAAGAGGCTGCAAGCCTTGAAATAATTATTTAAATTTTATAAAAATATATTAAAGATTTAACCTTAACTCTAATAGTAGATATGATCGATTTTTTCTTTTTATATTTAAGCTAATATGTGATAATTAACTTCTCTTTCAGAACGAGTGTAGAATTTAAATATAGTTTTACCTTTTTACTGCTCGGAATTACTATTACTATTTGTAGCCATTATTTACATCTCTCTCTAAACCTTGCCCTACTAAAAATTAAAACCTCCTAGTGATTTTTAAAGTTAGAATTTATACGATAAGGA
>JACYFI010000180.1:0-10761 GCA_020975735.1 Ophiocordyceps xuefengensis
TTTATTATCATTAGAAAACGAAGGTATAATAATTACTCTTCATATATTTCCTCAATAAAGACTATAACGTATAAAATTTTGGCGTAGGTCTTCTGAAAAAGATTTTTAAATAAATTACAAATTTTATAAAAAGTCCTGCTGTCAAGGAGATAATAAAATAACATATTTCTCTTTTCCAGCAATTCGGCCAAATTTAGACCGGCAGTTTTACCAGCTAAAAAGGTAATGATTAATTAACATAAAAAATAGCTTATATTTAACTACAGCTCAGCCAATAAAGCTAATTTATGTAGTCTCTGTATACCCGTGTTCTCAGATATTAAGACTATTGTAGTTATGGGTTATTTGCTCATAAAAATACTACACCTGAAAAGATGTCAGCAAATATAAGCCAAGTGTTGCACTAGGTCCGCTAGGACTTCTGAATCCTGACAGAGGCGGATCAAGAGTTGCAACCTGTCCCCTGCTCCACACTTTGCTATAAGGCGGCAGGAACAATGTAATAGGCCTAAAACAGGGAGGTAATAGTCAAAGAACTTATGTTAATTATAATTAGGGGAATCTTGCCGAAGTAAAAACTAGTTGGTTTACCTACAACAACGGGACAATGTTCTTCACCCCTATAAGCGGGCCTCGCCGGTAGGTCCTTTCTGAGGTCTCCATTGTATAAAAAATGTACTTGTGGTTTCCTACATATTCGTTTCATTAGACCTATATAGTTTCACTACGTTTTAACTAATTTCTTTAAAAATCTTTTTAGAAGAAAATTACAGAGGTCCTATATAATTTTTCACTATCCGCTATTTTTTTTTATAGCCATGCTTGGCGAAGCACGAGAAGTTCCATGATATAGCGGAGTGATAAATTGAAAAAATTTACATCTTTTTATGCGGCATTCCTTTAAAATACCCTAAACAAGGCAAGCCTTTGATTTACCATTAACGCTATAAATTTAATTTAATAAGGCCTCAATGAAACAAGTTCTTTACTATCATGCTAATTTTAGCCAATCTATTTTAGCTTCATATTTTTTTTTGCTGCCATAGCAGCGCAAGCTACGAAATTTTTTTTTACATAATATTCTTTTCATCCGCATATAACTCTCAATATTTATGCATTCCATATCAAAAGGATAATAATCTAAATATTTTACTATCATTTACAAATAGAGATTGGTTTAATCTCATAATACAATAAGATAAAACTCTTTACCTTTAGATTTTTGTGTTTTAATGTTATTTATTCCACCAATAAATTCACACTATATTATTTAAAACCTCTTTAGTTATATTAATAAAGATAAACATCCTAGTTTATCGTAGTTCTATTTAAAATTCTATCTCATAGATTTAGTATCGGGTTTGTCCGTAAAACAAAAATTTTTTCCTTTTTAGATCTATAATAATTTTTGTTTAATAAGCGTTACTTAACTAAAGAAATTACTGTTTCAAAGGTAAGAATATTTATCTTGGTTCCTATAACGACTATTTCTTAGATCATTATACAAGGGGAATGAACATCAAACTCTTTTTGATGTCTTTTTCTTTATTAACCAATTCCTCAAAATAACGTACCTATTAAATCTGCTTTATAGGTATCGTTAATTCACAACATGATCTTTGTTATCTTCATAGAGGCATTGCATATTTTTCTAGCTTAGCCTTGCAAGGCATAGACAAAAATAAAGCATGAAAACAAAAAATTTACAGTAATAGGTTATTATGTGAACAAAAAATTATAAGTTTAGTTAGGATTTATAACTTTCAAATTTTAACGTATTAAATATCTAATATTACCAGTTTGCTTCCCAAATCATCCCTCAAGAAATTTAAAAGAAATTTTTTTATTTACAGGAAGGCGATTCCCCTAAAAAAGCGCGAAGTAGGAAGCACATTTTTTTATTACGTATTTGGTTGATCCTTATCCATTATAACCCTTTCGGTTCAGGAAGTAGGTACTAAAGCTTTTTTTGCTTGTTATTCTTTTTTCGGCTCCTGTGCTTTTTTATTTATATAAGATATAATTCTATAGGTAGCGACTTTCACTAATATAGTTTATTGCCGTTTTTATGCCCAAAAGCCCTTGTTTTGTTTTCCCTATGGGACCCCCTACCTTAAAGGCATAAGGAAATTACCAAATCCACTAATTGAAGGCTGACATAACCATAAAAGAAAATCATCAATGGCGTGAAGCGGTTACAATATATTATAAAACTGTTTAATAGAATAATGAATTGAACGCCCTGGTCCACTAAGTTCGTAATCTTATAGAACCTGAAAAATGCTGTGGTACCTAATAATCCGGAAAAATAAAGCAAATATTAAGTTTATAAAGGTTTCGTATATCTTTAAGCGTTAGGGAATTAAATCATCTTTCCGTAACATTAGTATTTCAAACATTAAATTTCAGTCGACTATTGTGCCTTCTTTTTGCTTGTCATCTTCTTCTTGTTAGTATTGAAATTATAAAATATTTGAGGGTACCATTTAATAGAGTGGTATTATCAGTTTACCGAAATAAGGCCAAAATAGTCAACTACATTGGGAAAGATGTTGCTGACACTTACTCACAAATTTTTAATTTTCGGCTAAGACTATTTTCAGTATTTTGTAACACTTCCACTAAAGATAAAATTGCCGAATTATACACGCACGTGATACATTTATGCCCTCAAACAAAGTATAAAATGGCGCAAGGCTCATAGTTTATAGATTGATATTTATATAATGATTTTCCTATTATATATATATATAGTAATTACTTAAGAATTCTAGTAATTAAACTTTCATTTAATCAAGTAAAGATTATGAGTAGGAAATGAAACTGATACTACATGATTTGCAATCGAAAGTAGTAAATCCCTTTAAACATAATCTTTATATTTAGGTAAAATACTATATAAGATTTATTCTATTTTAAAGTAGTACAGGACAAGAAATAAAAACAACCAAGTAAATGACTTTAGATCTATTAGTTTTATAATTAAGTTTATTTTTATGATATAAGTTTCTTCTAGAGTATATTTACGTGATTTGCTTAAAAAACAGGATAACAACACTAAGAAAGTAGAAAAATAGAACTGGTACCTATTGCTTTGTCGAAACTTCTATAAATGGCTTTCAACCATGTTTTAAGCTCCTAATGCATTAATCATCAAGAAGTTATTAAAAATACCAAGAAAAACATTATTTTCTTTATAGGCCTGAAGTTGTAAAACCTTTAGTTATACTTAATAGTACTTTAGGTAGTACTTAAAATAATATAATTGAACTAAATATAGCTAATAACACCTCACTAATTTTGATTGGTCATACGATCTTAAATATAGCATAAAAAGGGGTAATCAATAATCATTCTGGCACCTACATAGCTAGCCAGGGGTGTTTTGCATAAGGGATAGCCATTTATAATATTATCCTTCTTCCAACACTAATTAGGCATATAAGAAGTTACAAACATACTTTAAACCAGAAAAATAAAAAGATGAATTAGGTAAAATTAGACTCTTTAATAGTTAGTAAGGGAGCGAAAGGTATTCTATCTAGGTAGAGCCAGGGTACCCCTATAAGGATTACTAGCTCCAGCTCGAATCGTGCACGCAGCGTATTAAATGTCATTAGTAACTAATGCCTGCTAATACAAAAAAGGTAAAAAGAAAAGTGTAGAGCGAAGAATCTTGGTCTTAGTAAGTGAGTTAAATTGACAGAGAAAACCCCTCAGATGACAATATAATGGGATATAATTTTTTTAATTTATACCTTTATGTCTTATTCAGAATATTAGACTATGTCTTTATAATTTAAGCGCGATTTAGTGTGAACAACCCGCTTCACCCCTTGCTCTACGCAGCAGCGGCAGCAGCATTCAAATTTCAGGGGGGGTTATCGATTTTAAAGCTATTTTAGTTGGACACACTCACTTATTAGTCGTTGAAGTTCTTATTTCTCATAATTACTAATTGCTTTGCAAGGTAAAGCACCTCAATTAGTTCCGCTACAAAATAAACTATAATTAGGGAGAATCTATTACTTTAAATTTCTCTTTGTATTTTCCCACCTCTTTTGCTCTGAAAAAATAAATTATTTTTAGGGAGCGACGTGATCTACAGTTGGATATTCAAATTTTTCTAAAACGGATGCCATTTTGTAGATTTTTAATCATTTAGTGTTTTGCGTGTTACTTTAAACGCTTATCAAAAGGATGTAAACCCCATTAAAAGAAGAAAGAAATTTTAAACTCCAGTTTGTATATCAAGACTTCGATCTAACACTAATTATGTAGTTATGAAAGACTAGTACTTATTATTTCTATTAGTATTAATCTGATTTATGCTTAATAAATTATTTGCATTCTTTGTTTTTAATCTGAAAAAGCCTAATCACTTATTAACTTTTAGCAAAAAATGAACTTCCGGAGCCTGTAAACCTATTATTCAATTATTTGAAGAATAATTAACATGATGTGAACATATGACGCTATAAGAGAAGTTATAAACACATCTTTAATATTTATCTTAGATGGAATTTCAGGTATAATGTTTTAATATCTTTTTTTAATAATGGCATAGTACATTAAATTTGATTACTCTAGTTTCGGTTAAGAAAGAATATATCATATGAATTAGTGAAGGGGAAAAATACTCTTTGTAATTCAGTTTCTATTTATTAACTAGTTACATGGTTGGCTTTCTAAATCCTTATATATATTTAACCACCTAGGTAAAAACAGAAAGAATTCTCTAGGTACGAAATATCACAATCCAAAATGTAAAGGAAATTAGGTCAATTTTATATGTTAAAATCCTTTATAGTTGTCCTAGTTAATTGTATATAGACCACTCTCCATCTATTATTAGCTACTAAAAAAAGCTTTAAAAAGCCCGAAGGAAGGTTAATATAATCTTTTTTTTATGGAATGTTTTACTATTCTTTTTTTAAAAAAGCGTTTTTATGTACATCGCCTATTTGTTAGGCAATATGTTAATAAAAATTATCAAACAAATAGTGGGCCAAATTAACTAAAACTGTATTGTCTTTCTTTGAACTACAAACTACGTCTTGTCCGATATTCAAGGTAATAGCACTTATTAAGTTAAGTATAACTTGGCACCCATAGTCTCATTTACGTAAGGTTAAAACATACTAAACTTACTTTTATATTAAAAGCGTAATAATCTTTCTGGTTCTCAATTTACATTTACCTAAAAAATCAAGATGAAAAAGTTCCCGATGTGCATCTAAGCAGCCGTTTCAGCTACACCAACAGTTGACCCGCTGCGCGATTCTATGGAGAACCGACATCTTTGTATACCTAAATTAGTATATTTTAAATGTTTTCACTAGTAGATGCAAAAGAAGTATTAGATTGCTTCAGATGACCCCGATGTCAGGCATATTGGCTCAAGTTGTATTTTTTTCCCATAAATTCAAAAACTTTATACTCCACAGGAACTATTACTACATAATATTTATTTTATATATCATCAATTAAACGTCCTTTCTAATATTACTAGAACTTGTTTAACGTCTTTTGTATAGTTGTTAAGTTTGGGAACAACTTAACAGCTTCTGCTGTTTCAATGATATCTATTAAATTCACCATAACTATAATTATTAAAGTTGTTTTACAATATTGATTTAGAATTCTATTCATATTTTAAATCACCTCTTCTTGTTAATTTACATCTTTCTTATTAGCGCTGATTTTCTTGCATAGAACTCTAATGTATTATAACAAAGGTGTTTTACATCGTTTACAATCCCTATTTGTTCTTTTCTACGTTGGTGTCACTATATGTTAGCTTTCAATTTTTTATTTTAGTTAGTTTCTAGTATGTTTTAACCAAATACGTTGGACAGGTTCAAGTTAATATATAAATCCAAGGTGAAAAAGAGACTTTTTTTATACGAAGTTCTACTTAAGGTTTAATAATCTTCCTTTCAAATTTTCTTGATTAAACTATTTTCAGGGAAATAACTCCTAAACAAATGAATACAAGTTATTATCCAAACTTATTTAAACTGGATATTTTTTCAAGGACTTTACTACCCACTTAATTAGCATTGAAAATGATTAATGTAAAACCTACGAATTTATTCTTCCCTGTAAGCAAGCACGATCCTATTAATACCCTTCCATTTATTTTATTTAAAATCATATAACATACCACTAAGTCCCTTTAGTTCTCTTTTAGCTAACTTTTACGAAACATGAATCTTCACTAAATTAACATAATAAAACAGTTATGGAAATATTTTTAGATCTTTAAAAAAGTTCTTTATTTTTCTCATTAGGATTATTATGAATGCACAATAATACTTTAGTTTTTTGATGTTTTAAAATTTTTCTGCTTTATGATATTCATTATCATTTTGGCCTACTATTTTTAAAGTAAACCAAAGAAACCTTTACCTATAAAAGGATAAGGGCGAATATAGCTCCTATTACTCCAAGCCTAATGGGTTTCTAGAGCCTCTATATGAATCAGTTATAGGAACCTCTACCTATGGTGTTCAGTAACACAAGAAAAAGGAAGGCTGAAGGCTGTATTACTGGCTAAATAACGGAATAAAAGTCAACCAGTTTGATTACGTCACCCATAAATTATGTCAAACAGAAATTGAATTCGCTTCTGCTATTCTAGGGTTAATAAGCATAGCTAAAGTTAACACCTTAATTTATTTTGGTTACTAGACAAAGCCCTAGTAAATAAACAAATTTCATAGATAATTTAGTATTGGTTGGTTGCGAATTGACTGGAATATTATATAAGCGTTAAACTAATTTTAAGAAAGGATGACTTTTAATAATCTCATATTGTTTATTTTTAAAATTAAATAAATTAATAGAGAACTTGTACATAAACACAACCTAAACCCCGCTATGACATTTATTTTTAGAAATAATAGTATACACACTAGTTATTTCTTAAATCTCATAGTTTGGGTCGCTTATGCGCTGACGGGGAGGCCGCCACAGTTGTCGGCGCTTCGGATTGGGTTTTTTTTTACTATATTTTAGGCTGGCTATATAAGCTGGTAATAAAAAGGTATATTTCTTTATCCTTAAACGGCAAAACTATATACATATACTTATGCATTCAAAAAATTATATACTTATATAAAATAATTACTACGCAAATTTTTGCAAATTATCTTCTTGCATGTAAACAAAAAAGCCTAGTGCAGCAGCCTACTAACTCTGTGCCCACTATAAAGTACTTTATAATGGCTTAAATGTCCAAAACAAATGATAACGTGTCGGTATTAGGGATAATAGGTTTATTCAACCCCCGTGTCTTAAACTCGAATATATCGGCTTTTCACAACTGTTGCTTTTCAATACAATAATCTATGACTGAACCTTTTTTTAGCCTCAGGTCTGTATTCTGAAATTAATTTTCTACATTATCATAATCTGAATATGAATCACTTTGTTTTGTTCTTTTGACTCCTTTTACCTTTATCTTCTTCAGTAATAGTATCGTTTGATTCATTTTTTTCTTTTTGGTACTCTTTTACCTTTTGCTTCTTTAACATCTTCATTAACAGTATTCTGTAACAATTTCTGGATTTTTCTTCTCTCCTTTACCCTTGTCTTTACACCTTCATTATCCGATCCCTGATGCCAGCAGAATCATTCATCTAATCTTTTCTTCTACAGAATCAATTATCTGAATCTTGTAAGCGAAACTCAAAGCTTCTTCAAGATCATTCGGGTTAGTATGGAACTACATTGAGTTGAGGATTAAGACGCGGGTCGGCGTGATGGTCCAGCTTGAGGTGAATGGGACAGGGTGCAATGGTCCAGCTTGAGGAAGATTCGGACTCAAACCCCCTCTGGATTGAGGTTTTTTAAGTTGCCGTCCCGATCCATGATACTCTCTCTTGCTGGTTTTCCAGCTTCTGCTAACCCTTCCTGTCAGCTGCTTTTTCTCAAAGGATATAATAATCTCCATTCTGTCATCTTTTCACAAGTTTATCTGGGAATCGTACTTCGATACCCCCGAACGTTACAGGAATAAAAAGGTTAATGCGTTCTTTATTTGACATTTCTCTATCTTTTTCCGTTATTCCCATAAAGCCTCCTTGTTTTCACCTGCATCCTAATTTATTGCCTAGAATGGGCCGGTCCTTAACCATAAAAAAAGGTGTGGTAGAGAAAGTCTTATATAAGAACCACTATTAGGATTGAAGTTTATACATAACAAGTTATTTTTCATATAATCGTCAACTACTAGCCGGAACTCAGATTTTTTTTGTGAACCCTGATAGGACCAAACCCACTTTCCCTCGTCACTTAGATAAACTATAAATTTATTGATTAGCTATTAGACTAAATACACTAAGGATACTAACGTGAAATTGACTAAAATCAAACAATGGTTGGTGGAAAGTATTATAAGAATACGTAAAACAAATAACTTGAAATAAGTAATATAAAGAGCGTATCTGTTTACGGCCTTCTTTTACTTAAATTTAAGAAACCTGTTTACTTATTTGTTGTTACACTACTCCCAACCCATAAGGACCTAACTCCTTTATATACTACCTTTATTTAATATTTAGTTGTTTGACCTCTATATCTAAACGTACAACTAGAAATTTATTAAGAAATATCTAGTAAGAAACGTTGTTGAAACAAACCAATATATAGTAGCCTAAAGCTAGATAATTTTGGGAATTTGATATAGCACTAGGTAAAATTCAGGATAATACAATAGATAAAAGCTGAAAATAATCTGGTGAAAATAATTAAGGTAATGAAATTTTAATAAAAGGGTCCAGCAAACTTGTGTCTATTAAAAAATTTCATGCTATAGGGTGATTTTAAATTACACTATTTATCTGTAAGAATCCAGGACCTGGCAACCAATAAAATAGATCTTAGTTAGTAAACCAAAATTATATTGAAACATAGAGCTAAGATAAGCTAGAGGTAAAATTAGAATTATGTCGCCCTTGCATTGTGCATTCTTTATCTATCATAATTTTACGGGTCCCTTTAGGGATTTAGCTAAAAAAGTTAAATATATTAACGTTTTAACTGAATATAGGTTGGTAAATAATTACGGCACCTTATTTACTCTAAAAATAAACGTTTATACTACTAAAGCAATATTGACATACAGCAGATTCTAATATCAAAATCTTACTATAAAGAATCCTTGTCATAAAAGGGAAAGCCACACCAGACTAAATGAAGCTAGGCCAATTAATATGAGACTGGTTTTAATTAAAAGTACAATCACATTATCCGACCATATAGCTTCTTAAGTCTGTTAGTCAATACAGCTGTATTACAGAACCTGCATCCAAGGAATACAATTCTTTTTGTAGAAAGCTGATTTTTAATTTAAATGGGAATAAGGCAATATTATAAGGAGAATAAAACCTATAACTATAACACCTCATACCTAGTTGAGACATAGTCGAATTAAGCAATTATTTTTTTATATGCTTGTTGGCAAATACTCCTAGAAAGAGAGCTAAACAGGCAGCTAGTTATTGCTCCTAAAACCATAAAATAAAGTATACGTACTACTGTATTCAATTAAAGGGAGTGCAAGACATCTTAATAAATTACACCCGCCGTAACCATTGTTTGGACAGCGTGTATTAACGCTGAAACTGGGCGTCAGGTCCTTCCCATCCCATGGGTATTCATATATCGAGCCTACCTGGTTGAAGCTTTTACGCATACTCCGATTAATAAACATATACCTATTATAGTTAATATACATTTCGTTTGTTGTAAGGAGCTCTGGATATTACAATTATAAATTCTAAACTACCTAAAGAATGCATAATAGTTACAAGATACCTATGTTAAAAAAACAATCTCCCAATCTATTAGCTTAAAAATGCCGCTAAAGAAACTTCTGATTAGCTGCAATTTCTAGTAAATCAAAAACTACTAAAATGGTATGTAACAAACCCCCACAACTTCCCACCCTACAAACCTAAAAGGTAATATTCTCAGTTACTTAGTATAAGTCATCAAAAAGTAAACAAGCTAAATACTAAAGAAATCTGTTTGGTTATGCTATTAAATCAATTTATCCTACAATTCATTATTGGCGTGTTTGACTACAAACACATTGGTTATATCCTTAAAAAATTTGACCCACCTTTCAATGACCACATTTTTATCTTTTAATTGGAATTATACCTTAACCGGTAAATGCAGCAGATTAATCATTAATAATGTGGATTTTTACATCAATCAAGAATACTCATCAAAGTTTTTATACCTACTAAAGGGTATTTTTTTTTAAAAAAATGGACTTTATTATTACTTGTGAATATGCAGCAAAGTCAACTATTGCATTAAATAATTAGCAGATTTCTTCCATACTTGTATAGTATTTCTGATACCTAAATATTCAACTTTTCCTCATTAATTCTTAAGATCGCTTACCTATGATTGAAAAATTCTAAATCCTCTCAGTTGATACTCGATAAACCTAATTTACCGTTGTAGAATGGCATTACGAAGATCGAATAGTTTCCCTCTTGGCACTAACCAATCTGAAAATCATTCAATGCTGTTAAACATTACTTATCAGATAATTTATTAACAGGTCTTTCAAGCAGGAGTATCCCTGCAAACTCTGATTTTAACGTTGTCAGATAAAACCTAATTCATTGATGCTTTTTATAATTTACTTATCTTTGATTTAAACCCTTCGACAGTAATGAAATGAGCTTATTATTCACCAATTTTACCGCGTTGTTAAAACAATTATCATCCGTCGCTTTT
>JACYFI010000181.1:0-13569 GCA_020975735.1 Ophiocordyceps xuefengensis
CTCTACTGGATTTGAAAGTTTTCTATATTTTTTAGCATTGAATTGCGAAAGTTATATTGGGATTAATATATATTAAGTGCCTATATATAGAATTCAGAATTATCAACTACAAGGGCGGTTCAATATACTTTTTTGGTGATTAAGTTCTTGCTTTATTAGTGCGCCGTTGTGTAATTATTATTATGGAGTCTAAACGACTTAGATTATTATCCATACATATACTCCGGCAACGAAGGTTAGATGAAGGGAAAGCCGACATTTATTTAGCACTTGTCAAGGTTGGGAAGGGTTGAATCTGTAAGTCTAGTGACCATGAGCCGAGCCGTCTATATGAGTCAAAGCTTACACTGCCTGAACATATTTACCAAGGTATTCTCAAGAGGGTCAAATACTAGTCAGAATTAGGATATGTGCATTGTGTATGATTTGGATATGAAGAAATCGTACAATGCACAACAGCAACAGGTACAAATTAAGGAAATTATAACCGTAAAGGAGTGGGGAAGACTTTAAGAACGGCATTAAGAAAAATAATAATTAGGGAACTACCGAGATTTACCTACGTCCCTAAAGGACCATGGTAACAGAGGAGTCATTAGTACCATCATGGAACAGGACCTCCAGATTTAGCGGCTTCTACTACCACCATATCGTGGGACCGTCCAGTCCATTTTCAAACTGAGGTTTTTGGTAAACACAGAGATTATGAATTCTGGTAGAAATAAACAAAGTTTTCTTTGTTGTGAAAGATAAATTATACACATTATTTACATGTAAGAATTATATTACGCAGCCCGTTATAAACAATCAACAGTCAAGCCAGGCAAACATGACTTCCGGGGTAAATACCTAGCCTACGTTGAAGGATGTCAAAGAAGTAATAGTGAATATATATCAATGAAGCTTGAAGAGGCTCTTTCCAAATTCCAACCCTGGAGAAAGAATTAATACCAAAAAGCTAACGGGGGTTTAACGACCAATTGATATAGCCCCTCCCTAGTAGACAACACACTAGTACAGGAATGTTAGAATGATATTAGAATGCTAATTTATGACACACTTTCAATGAAAAGCAGTCATGGGTTTAAGACCTAACAGAAGCTGCCACACCCGCATAAAAATGGGTTAGATCGAGAAATTCGTTATGGGCCCCAAATGATTGTTATAGAAGGGACATTACTAAAGTTTGACAGAAATAGACCACAAACTACACTTGTGATGTCCTCTGGAACGAGATAAAAGACAAGATTTTGGATTAAATTCGTAACAGCGTTGAAAGCGGTTTAACATGGAATATCATTAACTTACTCTCACTCCGTAGAGGAACACCGTAGGTTCATATAATAAGGCCCATATTTAGCAAATACTTTTCTCGATAAACCGACGTTTTTACCGGTGGAACTCAAAACGAAGATTCGACGTGGGAAATGAAAGCTCTATTAACCCAATTCCTATAATCAATTGACCGTAAAAAAGGAAAGAGCCAAACTTTGAGGGAGAAATAAATTTACATTAAAAGTTTTACACTAACCGTCCTAAGTAGTATCCCCACCCTAAATTTAATGAAGATTGGAATAACAATAGATATTGCAGATGACGAATTTTAAGGTGTGTAGGACAAAAGAAGACTGTTAATCTTATGTCAAAGATAAGGTGTTTTGAAGGCGAATAGGTAGGGTATAGACTTTCCGAGCTAAAACCAAAATAACCAACCTAAACACAGACACGTCGAATTCCTATCGTTAGAGTCAAAAGAAGTAATGTGAGGAAACTTTAGTCTAGAACATAGAAATTTTTGAGCAGAATCATAAAAAATATGGATACTCTAGCCCGGTAGAAAAGGTCACAAAAAAATTGAGAAGAAGGTCTTTCTTAAAAAAAAGGTAGACCATTACCCAAAATATTATCTGAAGCCAAGAATCTAAAGATGGTTAATTCTTCTATACATTCAGTCTATAGAGTAATAATACCAATTACTGTCGTTTTGCAGATAATTTTTTATGAAGCACTTAGTCAGGCAAAGTACACTAATACGTGAGAACTTGTGGGGCAAGAGCTTCTAGCACCAAATTCAGAGCCTGGACTCCAAGCTAAAATATTTGCAACTTTGGGTAAAATCTATAAAGGGCAAGATAAGTCATGGGGTTCGGTAAAACTTTTACTAGGAATAAAACACTCGTCTTTCAATATAAAATGTGGATGATATATATTTAAAATTTTCAAATGCCCTGAAAGTTATCCAAAGCCTGTCTTTTGGAAGGTATTACTTTGTTCTATGTGACTCGACTACGAGTGGAATGCGATCACGTTCGTATATGGAAGGCCTTAATCCTAAAGCTAACGGAGGTAGATAAAATCTATGGCTCAAATGATCCTAAGCTAATCCATTATGTAGGGGAGTGCCACATGAAACATCATAGTAATAAAACATCTCACAACGAATAAAAAAAAATCAAGGCCAAATCTGGGGAGCCGTATGATGGAACCCTCACGGTACATTCGGGTAAAGGGGAGTATTCGGGTTAATTAGAGTTACCTTTGTTCATGTTCATTTATTAGGGACAGGTTTGTATTGGCCAATTCCGGAAGAGTACTAGTCTTGAATTATATATTTAACTAGTATTAAGATGATTAATAGCTATTAACAAGATATTGATATAAACGTTACTATATAAAATATCTCTTAGCTTATATTTTACTACTAGGATGTTTATTTGTGAAAGAAGTAAGTCAGCCCATTTTCATTTTATCTCCTAAAAAAGGAACTTGGGGAAATCCTTATCACAACAACGTTGGGGATAAATTATCAAATTCCCGGGAAACCCCCTAAAGTTTCTGGTGACTAAGCCATATATGAAAATATTATGAGTGGCTGAAGCTATTACTAGCTAATAGTAATACGCCAGAAGTGATAGAAATAACCGTATGGGGCAATGGCGGGTCTAAGTCGTAATAACATTGCCCAATGGGAATTATTTGTAAAAGAGCACGCCAGTGAAATGGTGTTTGATGTGGTATTAATTGACAGCGTTTAATGATATACTCTACTGGGCTCGAAAAAGTATCTAAGTAAAATCCCTTCTAACCAATACGATTCAAAGGACAACTTTATTCTACCTGTGTCTATCTTAGACAATAAGCAAACTACTTTAGTACCCACTGATTTATACAGGATTCTCTGATGCCGCAAGGATGCTTTCTTGTTTTATTGTTAATAGTCACCCACAAAAACCTAGTAGGTTTTGACAATTCGTGGGTTAATTTCATCAATTATCCTTCATGCTAGAAGACCTCAGATATTTTAAAACTTATTTAAACCTGATTTTGGGAGCAGGGAAGAATTAGGCTAGAAAGAAGGTAGTATGTGATTTTACAATAGGTTCTTTTAATGAAATATATAACAAAGTAATACCTCATTTTTGGATAACATATCCTCCTAAATACTCAGAAATATTCTGATTATTTATTAATTAAAAAAGCGAGTCAGATTATGATGCAACGAGGGGAACATTAAGACCCTGAAGGGTTGCCAAAAAGCATATTAGATATAGAGTTCTTTAATACAGATTTAATTCCTTATCTTAGGAGGCTTTTTCTGATACTGTTGCCCCTTTAGGCAGCACCCATATTACCCACTTAGGTTTCAAATTAGACCCCTCCGAATGGGTAGCTGGTTTACAAGTGGTTGATGGTTGTTTTAAAATTAGTACGTAGAGAATCTAACATTACATAAAAACAGGAAGTCCTGTAGTATTCCGTTTTTTGTAGCTAACTCAACATATTAGAGGATTGAATTAACTATTGAAAGTGAGTAGATTTCTTTAGGATGGGGTCAACTTATTCGGTATAAAGATTGATATGAGTTTAGATGTCCAATCTTCAATAATAACTTAGAAAGATTTTTACCCTTTTTTCCAATTAAACCCTGTTCTTGGTGTTAAATCTAAGATTTTTTGAAGATTGAGTAAATAGCAAAAATGGGAAAAAACCAAAAACTCATTTAGCTAAACAAGGTTTCGATTCAATTCGTCAAATAAGAAACAGGAATGAAATAAAGGTAGATATCTAAAATAAAATCTATCTTGAGGGTAATATGATTTAATATAAAGTTGTTTTTTTCTTTTATTTGGAGCGATAAATTTATCCACTCATATGGACTGTTTATGTGCTATACCCTACTATATTACACTTTCTAGCTTATAGCTAAAATGTCTCTAATTTATTTATTGATGCAATTAGTTTATTATACAGGGTCAGGGTTTCATAGCAATATAATGTAGTGAACTTTCATATTAATTTAATGAGTTCTTTATTCTCCTATAATAAAATAAAACAGTAGTAGGTTTAAACTCAAATTTAGAATAAAAGAATTATTTGCTTATGTACAATACAGCATGTGGTTTTATATTATCTTAGGCTTTAGGTATATCTACGTAATTGAGTCAACTCAGCATTTATATTTATTTAAACACAATTACAAGAGTAATTTAAATGCATTTTCATACTAAGTAGCAAAGACTTTCCTCTTTATATGCTGAACCTAGGAAAATAAACAACATGAAGAAATCTAAGGAATAAAACACATCTCATACATATTAGTAAATCAATTAACAAAGGTTATTGTTTACTATAATCCTGTTTATTAGCTGTTAAGTTATAGCTTTCTTTTTTTCCATTTGTAGGTCAACCTCCTTTAATGCAGGATATCTTTGGGTAAACAAAATGGTCATTTTCAGTTTGCAGACTATAGTTAAGGTTAATATTCCTTATCTTTTAATCGGCTATATTTACTAGTGTTATAGGTGCGTGGTACTATTTAAGGTTATAGTAAAAAGAAATGTTTTTTCAGCTTACCCGGGACATAAAAATTTAATACTTTATTAGGAAAATTTAGTTATTAAAAGGTGCCTGGTACTAATAAGAGGTATGGTTAGCCTCGGCTTTATGATAATACCAATTCTTGCTGGACCCCGGTCCAACGGCACGAAAATTTAAGTTATAAATATAATATTAGCTATATAAAGGATCTATTCTTTTAGTTATTATCCGTATAAACCATTACAATCCTATTATTTTAGTTTATTAATAAAGAATGGTAAGCATGGTCCATTTTGGTTTTACAAATGTCGTTTTTAATTGTTAAATGAGTAGAGAGTTTGTTATTTTTATTGTTGTGTCAATATTAAACAATATTATTTTTTAGCTCTTATTTTGTATTACCCCACATAACCCTTCCAAGAGAAATACTCTAATTCAGAGTGTGGATTTCACGAGTTTTTTTAGGTCAAAATAGAATCAATTTGGTGTAAAATTCTTTATTATTGGCGTTTAGGTATATCTTGTATTAGTTTTAGAAATTCTTGTAAGATTTATCCTTTTCGGCTTAAGTGGCTATGGAAAATGGGATAGTAGGGTTTAATAATAGTACTTTATATTTATAGGGTATCATTACGCAGGAATTTGCTATTGCAATAAGGGTTAAAATCATTAAAATAGAAGTAGACAATCTTTAATTATTGTTATACAACAAAATAAATTGTAAATAATTTTACGAGAAAAGTGAAACCTAATATGCTTTTTCTTCCACACAAACTAAAATAAGACATGCCTCAGGCACATTTTTTTCTACCGCCTCAGAAAATATGATAAACTCCAAATTTTATAGCGCTGAGGCATGCATACTCGTCACCAGTCGTCGTTCATAAAATAAAAAAATAAGACTTTAGGGCAAAGTAAGTATTAGAGACTTATGTTAGAGAAGATATATTAAAAAGGCATTTCCGGTTGTTACAATCTTTCAAAAATGAATGGTGCAGGGTTGGCCACAGTGGGGTGGGTATTGAAGCAGGAGTAGGAATAGGAGTAGATTTGGTGTGTTTAATAATTAGAGGTGTAGCTAGAAACCCGTAATTAAAAAAACCCAATATTCTCTTACCTTCAATATTAGTTTGCTTTCCTCAGAAGCAACTGCTCTATTACCTTTAATGATGTCATTATTATAGCTATACGTAGCGTAATGTGTTGTTTGGGTATAAGTAAACTCTTATAACGCGATATGTGTTAATAAGGCAGGAGGGGGTTAGGTATGTCTGTATACCGTAAAAAACAATTCTATTTAACTAGAAATTCCATGTTTTTCAAACTCATGAAATATTGTATTAAATACATTTATTATTGCTTAAGACCGCCTAGGCTTTGTGTTATATTTCGAAGAAGCGCTACTTCCACCAAAGGAAGGTTAGTTGAGTTACATGAAGACCATCATGGTCATTATTTTAAGGTGTTACAATCTTATTTAAGGTGTAAGGATGAATATCTCTATTCTATTAATAAAAAACTTCGGGATGACTATATCACACAAGTATTTTAAACCATGGTAGAAAAAGTGCCTATTCAAAAGTGTTGTAAGTATTTGGTAACACCAATGTAAATTCTCGTAGTTTTTAACGTAGTTTTAGTTCCTCGTCAGTTAATAACCCCTGTTAAAAATAAACCCAAGCCCGCAAAGTATAATCTAGAATGTTTTGACGCTAGCAAAGGATATCTTAAAAGAATAAAAATAAAATGTCAAGGGATATATATGGTTAACTAATAAATTAACCAAATGATATCTATGTAGGTCAGTGCTTAAAACCTATCGAAAAGATTCACAAAAATATTTTAATCCTTAGTTATTTAAAACACTTTAGAGTAGTTTAAATTCAAGACATTTAATAAATAATGGGGGTATTCTAATTTTTCTGGTAATAATTTAGAATACTGATAAAATTCTGTTTGCTTTTTCTAAGGAGAACAACATTACTTTGATAAATTAAAATCCGAATATAACACATACTAAAGGTAGGCTGAAAGTTCCGCTTGATCTAACATCCGAATCAACTAAAAAGCGAAGATTAGTAAGTCTTTAAACGGATATATGTAAAGGAAAAAATCAGCCTTTATCGGTTCGTCTGCCTCAGTATGAATAAAATATTAATGAGTTT
Organism: Ophiocordyceps xuefengensis; assembly: GCA_020975735.1. NCBI lineage: Eukaryota > Fungi > Ascomycota > Sordariomycetes > Hypocreales > Ophiocordycipitaceae > Ophiocordyceps > Ophiocordyceps xuefengensis. The sequence goes on from JACYFI010000181.1 coordinate 6,984, forward strand.
AGAAAAGTAAAAATATACATACCCTTTTTATTTGGAAAAAAACTCCTAATGAATCAGCTATTGGGTTAATGAGACAAAAAAGCTTTAGGTAGAATTCATTCTGAAAGGAAACTAAGGTTAAAAAATGAGTGAGAAAGAGGTAATCCGATAACTACATATAATGAAAAGTGCTCATCTGAAGGATTTAAATTTGATAGGTATTTTGTTTTTTCAGCTAGAACAGAGCTGGGTAAATTATTTAGATATAAGTGAAGTACTAATTAGAAAAATTAAAAACTCAGGGAAATCTTCGGAAAAGAAGATATAAATTTCAGGTTGAAAAATATCAGCTTACAATAATAATGAATAAAATTTCACTATATGCTGGAAACTTCTAAAGCCTTTAAGTACTTTAATAGTGAAAATCTTTATGATGGAACAATGGACAATCAGCAGGTGAATTATAAAAATATCCCTTAGAGACTAATACGTGAAACCTTAATAAACGCGTATAATATAAGTCCAATTATGTAGGAAACTACAATAATAGTATGACTTAATCGATTAATTGAACTATAACACCTGCAGTTATAGTAATAACTTATGCCTTTTCCATCTTTTAATTATTATATTTAATGGATGAATATAAATGATCCCTCAATCACGTTTTTAGACAGAAGGGTCACCAATGATATTGAAGTTACCAGTATCTTGATTTTGTATTAGATCTTTAATGAGGAAGTTAGAGAATTTGAAATTCATATACAGCTACCAACAGAATCTGATTTAGAAACAAGGATGGCAATAGAATGTTTGAACGTAGATAACAGAGTTCTGTACCTGGGTTAACAACATATTAATTTTGTTATATACACAGTGGGGATGCAACATCTTTTAGCTTGCCCTTCCATTTGGGTACAAAATTGATGCATATCACTGGTAGACTTTAAATCCAAGTTTCAGTTTCCTATTAACTAGGAGAAGAGGTAATTTTTGGGTCAAGTGTTCAGAAATTACTGGGGAATATTAACAAAGTTTTCTATGCCTTGATTTACGTTATAGAATCTTTGTAAATATAGACAAATTTGTCATCTGACTACTAATGCTTAAACTATTAGTTAGTGTCAATTTAGTAATTTTTGCGTGTCTTGGGTCAAGTATTATTTATTTTCCTTTAATCCCGGGGTCGCGGGGGGGGGGTTTTAGGGATACAGAAGTCTCAGCCCCAAGCCCTAGTGCAAGCTCATCTTAAAGGCGGTATTGATTTTAAAAGGTAAAACATGATGCTCGGACCATAAGGGATTGTAGTTACATCTTAGAATGCCCCTAGTCACTTAATGACTAAATAATATAATATAATGTGATTAGCGATTATACATAAGGAATAATTTTAATATGATATAAAATTAAAAACATGAGTTCAACCTTAGTCCTTTTTTAATAGGAAAATCTTAGGATCTATTTTAACAGAAAAATTATATATTAATGCTTATTTCTTAATCAGACATAATGCTATTATCTATAACATCCCTAAATTGGTAAGGTTCTATTTAACCTTGACGAATATTATAGGACAAACTGTAGCCATCTATCATTATGGTAGTTGCCACGGAGCGCAGAATCTGTATTGCTTAGCCAATTCTAGTTGCTTTTGTCTATAGACCTTAAGGAGGAAGTATTGTTAATAGAATAAAATATGTATTTAGTATAATGGTGTTAACCATTACTAAGCGTGTATAGTTCCGGGCTTTTTTGGTAGAAAAGTTGTGTTTCAGGTAGTCCTTTATAAAGTTTGTCTAATGTATAATTTCGAACAACAAATTACTATTATTGGAGTTTTCGAGTAGGATTAAATAATAACAGTATCTACATCTATTTTAGATGATTAAATAGTGAATCCATTTAAAATTGTGGTATGAAATTTTCCAATTTGTAAGTTTAACAGTTATCAATGTTAATACCTGTGTTATTAATTAAGTTCTTTGTCAAAATTATTTCATAACGGATTTAGGAGCCTATGATCCTCAGGACCACCTCAGAGGGAAAAAGGTGTTATGGGGGATCTAAATTCCTGTTCAAACATCCCGGGGATTATCCTAATAGCTAAGGTACCAAGTATCAATTGACAAAACTTATTATGGCTGTAAGTAATTACCTCAGGTACGGTAACAAGCTTTATAAGATGTTGAAAAGGGAAATGGACAATGGCGGACCTAAGTAACGATACTAAACAGTATTGCTTAGAAGAGCTAAGAGTAAGACAGGCATTGACGATTAAAGCCAGAATCTAATTGATTTAAGGTGTACTCTACAGGGTATTCCGATAGAAACAGGGATTTTTAACTTCGGTTCCAATAGAACAAGGTTGAACTCTATGTAAACGTCCCATCTAAACAAATTCTGTTTAAAAAAATAGTTCTCCTATAATTCTACGAGTTGTAAACCCTAGAGTCTGTCTGGTTTATAGAGGTGCCGGGTTCATTTTAGGTTCTAATAGGAGATAGAATAAAACATGAAATTAGGTTTACGGTGTTCAATTGAAAGTTCATTAGTTCTACATACAAAAGATCTAACTTAATTATATCTTATTACAACAATATTCAGGTGGTTGTCGGTTCTATTTACATATGCTCAAAACCGAGAGTAGTTACTATTCGATAGATTCAATTGGAAGATTAAAATAAACTTATTATTATATTTAGAAAATATCCGTATTAACTCAAAAGCGACGGATTTATATTGTTTACACAAGCGGTAAGATTGTCAATAATAAAAGGCTCATCTATGTGAGTTTGAATCAAGAATAGTAAAATATAAAAGCATCAATGAATTTAGGTTATCATGACTCGTTAAAATCAGAGTTTCAGGGTATACTCTGTTGGAAAAGCCGTAATAATATTCGATAAAGTTAATTTTAGACCTCAGATTTGAATTTCAGGATTTGTTAGTGCCAGAGAATACGTTTGATGTTCGTATGCCTTCAACCAAACAGTAAATGTAGGGTTATCGAGTACCAATTTTGAGATTTTGAATATTCTCAGCATTATCAGGATCTTAGATTAAATGGAGAAAATAAGTTTGAATAATTAGGGATCAAGGTGAAATATAACAAAAAATCAGATGTAAATCTGCAATTAGTTAACAATAGTTGACTTTGCTGTTATTACCAATATAAATAGTCCAATTTTTGTTAAAAAAATCCCTATTATAGGTATTAAATTTATGATTATCTTGATTGAGTCAAAACCACAATAGTAAGTATTAATCGTTGCTCATCTTCGGTTTAAGTGTATAAATATCAATAGAAAATAAATCTGGATAGGGAAGTTAAGGTAGAAGTTTCTTAAGATATATATAACCACGTTAGTTCAAACAAACCCAAACAAAAATCAAATTGTAAGTAAATCTTGATTTAAAAGCATAAATCAAAGATTCTTTAGCTATTAAGCTATGTTTACCTTTTTATGAAGATATATACTAGGAACATTGGAGAACTAATTACCTGTTGAGTTTTGTAGGGTAGGAAGGTCTGGGGGTTTGTTCATACCTTTAGTTAGGTCTTTTGATTTACTAGAATTTGCGCTAATCAAGCTCTCTTTGAGCGGCATTTTTAACTAATAGAGTTGGAGAATGTTTTTGTAAAATAGGTATCTTGTTACCATTATGATCTATTAGGTAATCTTAGAATTATAATGTAATATTCTCATAGCTCTTATCCACAAACGAAAATGTTACAACTATAATAAGGTATATGTTTATTAACTCGGGCTATTGGCGTAAAAAGTTCACAGGTAGGTTCTCCATATTTGATAACCCATGGCGATGGAAGGACCTAGCCAGTTCCCGTTAATAACGCCTGCCACAATGGTTACCGGCGGCCTGGTATATTATTAATTTCGTTCTCTCCTTTAATTGAATACATAGTTACTGTATTAGCTTTTATGTTTTATTTGGTTTAGGAGCAATAACTACTGTGGTGTTTAGCTCTCTTGTAGGATATTTCACAAGACTATAAAAAAATAATTGCTTAATCGACTTTGCTCAATTAGGTTTGATGTTATTAGCTATAGGGTTTTATCTCTATAATATTGCTAATACTCCATTTAAAAAGCCACGCTTTTTACAAAGGACTTGTTTTTCCCCTTGGTCAGGATGCTGTAAACAAGGCTTAGTTGATATCACGACTAAGAAGTATATGGGGAATAATGGGTGATTCTACCTTTAACTTATACAAGTTTATTATTGATTCGCTAAGTCTTAGTCTAGTGGTTTCCTTTTTATGACCAGAATTCTATAGTAAAGATTTAATTAGAATCGTGCCTATGGTCAATATTGCTTTATAGTATAGAACGGGTATTTTTATAGCCAGTAAATAGTGCGATTATTCACTACCCCTATATTCAGTCTAAAGTTATATTATTAGTATTGATTTTAGCTAAATCCTAATGGACCGTAAATTTATATAAAAAGATGCACATGAAGGCGACATATTCTTAAGATTTACCTCTATTTATCTTAGTCCTATTTATCAAATATATTTTGTTCTTAGACTAGAGATAATTTATTGGTTTAGGTCTGTAGATTTCTTTACAGATAATAGTAATATTACTCACCCGTATGACAGAAATATTTAATAGGACACAGAGTTTTGTTGCTACCCTCTTATTTAATTAGTTTACCTTTAATATTCACTAGTATTATTTTCAGCCCTTTTGCTAATTGTATATCCCTGAATTTATACCTAGTGCCTATATTTCAAATTTCCAAATTTCTAGTTTAAGCCTACTTAATATTTGGTTTTTTTCAACCACGTTTGCTTACTAAAAAATTTTCTATAAATAAATTTATAGTTAATACGTTTTTAGTATAGGGAGGTCGAAACAACTAAACGTATAGATAAGGGTAGTATAGATTGGAGTAGGTCCTTGAGGTAAGGGGTAGTGTAACAACCAACGATAAGTAAAACAGTTCTAATCTTAAGTAAGAAGCGTAACAGATTACGCTCTTTATACTATTAAAGTATTTGTTTTTACGTATTCTATATATACTTTCGCACCAACATTGTTTGATTTGTTCAATTCAGCTTATAGTAGTCCTTGTGTTCAGTCTAAATAGATAACATAATTTTCATGTTAATCTAATGAGAGGAAAGGTGGTTGGTCTATCAGGTTCCTATCAAAAAACAAATTGAGTCGGCTAGTTGTTCCGAAGTTAATATGAAACAAAACACTTGTTTAATGTAATAACTTAATCCAATAGGTGGTTCTTATATAAGAACATTCTCTGACCCACACTCTTTTTTATCGGTTAAGGAACCGCCCATCTGCAAATTAATAGTGAATCAGCGAACAAGGAGGCTTATGATAAGGATAAGAAGAGAAATAGTCTAAATTAAGCCGCTAACTTTAATCTGTTACGGTGGGTCGTCGAGTTAGGATCCAGACAAACTATGTAAAGATGGAATAGTGATATTATTATGCATTTCTTAAGAAAAAAGCTAGCTGACCAGGAAGGAGCAGAAGCCTGAACAGCAAGAAGAGTATCATAGACCGGGAGCAACTTAAACTTCATTGAAGGGGGGTCTGAGGCCGAATCTCCCTCCCAGCGGGACTCACTCTGGCAACCCTGTTCCCGTTTCACATCAAGTTGGACCATCAGGCACCCGCTCCCTTTATGCCTCAACCTCATGTAGTTCCAACTAGCCCCGAATGACCTGCGAACTTTCGGTTCCTAAAATGAAATGTTCAGAAATCGATTTTCCTGGTAGAAGACAGATTAGATGATGATTCTGCTGCATCCAAAAGGGAATCGGATATGAAGGATGTAAAAGGACAAAGGTAAAAGGAGTAAAAAAGCAAGAAATGTACAGATACTTGTTAATTAAGATGTAAAAGACCAAACGTAAAGGCAGGTAGAAAAGAAAAAAATGAATCAAAGTGTACTATTAGGCTGAAATAAAGATAAAGGTAAAGAGTCAAAAGAACAAAAAGTGATCAGATTCAATAATATATGATAGAAATAAAATTCAAGAAAATCTGAGCCTGAGGCCCTAAAAAAGGTTTTCATGTAAAAGATTATGGTACTTTGAAAGCAAACATGTGAAATGCCTTGACATATTCGAGTTAGACGGGGGTGATTAAACCTATTTATCCATCCGCACTGTTATCCCATTTTTGTAACAGCCTTAAATTTGTATAAGTACTTATAGGGTGCGCACCAGAGTATAGCTGCAGCACTAGGCTTTTTGTTGTTTAAAATGCCAAGAAATAATTTTGTGAATTTGCATATAATGATTTTATAATAAGTATATAATTTATTGAAATGCAAATAGTATAATTATTAGTTTGCGTTTACAGAAAGGAAATATACTTTTTATTCACTTATATAATACAGCCTAAAAATTATTAAAATAACCAATCCCCGTAGGGCGCCAAGTGTGGGGCCTCCCGCCAGGATTTAGCCAGCACTATGAGGATATAATGAATAGACTTAGTTGTGTACTATTTATTTCTCAAATAAAGTCCTACGTTAGGTTGTGTGTATGATAAGTACTTATTAAATTTTTTAATATAAAAAGAATAACAACTATGAATTATGTAAAAGTATC
>JACYFI010000168.1:0-11908 GCA_020975735.1 Ophiocordyceps xuefengensis
TACCTTTGTGTTCCATTAAGAATATTCGCGAGATAAATGTTTAATACCTTTAGAAAGGCACGTAACAAAATTGGATTCTAGTTGTCTAAGTTTAAGTATTTCATATAAAAAATCATAATTTTGAATTACTCATTAGATTACTTTTAAATATCCGGTAATTGATAAAGGGTAATATTTTTCCGTATAAGCTAAAATTTTTTTACTTTCTTTCTGGAATAACTTTGGATTGCAAAATCTGTTAACACAGAAAATCGAGATTATCTCAACCGGATAGTTTTGTCTTTTTTTTCTGTAAAAAACATCTAAAGCATGAAATCTACGTTCAAAATTAACATTAAGAAGGCTTCTGAAATCTCGTGCGTCTCTGGACCCGAGGGCTCTAGGAAATCTTAGACTCAACCCTATTTTTTTGCTATGCCTGGAATCACGCACAAAAAATATTCGATTTATTTTTTTAAAAGTAAACATATCATATATACCAATTTTTACTCTTCTCCCCTTTAAAACCCTTAAAATATGTATAAGAAGCAGTTGTTAAAAAAAAAAATATCTTTACATACATTTGATTACATTTACTTTTAAAAGACGATAGCTTGTGCAGCAAAGGGCTTTTATATAAAGCTTAAATAGCTTATTATAACTAGAGGGGCTATGATAAATTATTAAAAAAAAAAGGTCTCTCTTATTTGGTACTCAGGCATTAAGGACCTAATTTCTTTGAATACTATGCCATAGGTTTTTTCTTCCAGCTACAGTTACATAAGCTACTACCGTAAAGCTGGCAACATTAAACACTATATTTTCTCAATAATGAAATAATTAGTTGTAAGGTATTTCATTTTTATTGTGGTGTGGAGAAAGTAATTTTTTTTTAATATAAGTAATAATCACAATCCTGAATTTAAAATAATATAGGAGGCTGGCCACTTTGGTGTGGAGGGCCCCATCAAAGAAAAAATTATAGCTCTTGCATTTTCTATTGCGCATGCAATAGTAGCACCTAAAACAGTAGAAAAGGTACATGTGTAGCTATAATTTATACTGGGTCGGACATATATAACTTTAAAAATTCAAGGGGCCAGGTTTTGGCATACTGGCCTGTTGAATAGGGTATGCTGCCACGCCACCCGCAAAAATAGCCAAAATATTTAAAAATTAAAGACTTTTATTATTAGTAGCGCAGCCTTGCTTCGCCCAATACCAAATATAAGGAGATACACGCAAGACTAGCGCTAAAGCAAAGCTGTATTCCTAGCTTTGCTAGCATACGGGCACAAGGGCGCTAGCCTCCAATCTGCAGAATCGATCTAAAACGCAATTTGAGGTATTTACTCTAGCCCATTGAGCTAATGATGCTAAAAATTCTTACTAACAAGCAATATGGTCTCACCCTGCTATTATTCTTCGAGATGCAAGGCATTATAGAATTCAACTATATAGTAAAGCTGCTAACTTGCGTATTTTTTGTTCAAGAACAAGGGACCGATTAGTCAAGTTAAGTCTAATATTTTTTCTTGGTAAATAATTGTAAGCTTACAAGGATGGCGTGAGGGTTTTAGGATGGGCTTGTTTATTCTTCATTCTAATCTTACATGTAACATCGTTTTAAGTTGCTTGAGTATTCTGTATTAGAACCTCCCCTGGTGTTAACCAAGGGATTTCTACTACGCTACGTGTTACGCTTCGTAACTAAATCTTTTGATAGACAATGTATTATAGAATAGTCAAAGCGGCCCCACTCTACTTAACAAGTAGATCCTAACATACTAATTAAATTCCTCCTGAAAAATGCATCCAGGATAGTCTCCTTATTTTCCCCTTTAGGCACCCTGTAGCATTTAGTTTATCTTATTCTATAGAATAAAACCGCATCCTTGTGCATGTTTCCTGCCAGAGGATAGAAAAAGGGGTAGGTAACCCTTTCTTCATTTTGACAATATATAGCAATAAAAGTTATTTTTATACCTTCATATAGTTTTTTATTCTGGTTCTATAATAATCTTTTATGGTTAGTAGCGTCTAATGTAGATCTTTTTACAATAGATACTACACTCCCTCTTAGCCACTTTCTAATAAACCTGCGGCTATCACTATGTAAAACATAAAACCCTTTTTTCTTTAAATTTAGCTAAGATTTAATTCAGACTAGTTTTTACTGTACTACGGTTTATTCGAAACATTTTTGCCTATCTTTATTCAATATGTGCAAAAATATCCTTGAGATTTTTCCTAATTTAAACATGGGGAGTAAAATGGCTCAGGTTTTTTTCTTTAGATTGGTAAATCTGTTCCTCTAAATTAAGCAAGGAGTTTGGTGCGAAAATTTTTTATTCTTCGCTACCTGCCGTTAATTCATGGCATAAAAATAAGAAATAAAAGTACTAACTCTTATCCTTAGTATTAACGAAAAAGTTTACTTTATGAATTCAGATATATGTCTTTTAATTCTTTGAGTCTTTAAATCCCCATATGATCCTGCCGCAAGGGTTAAATTTAATACAGCGTTTATACAATTTAAATATATTGTCTGTTATTTAAGAAATAATCTTGCTTTTTATATGTGTACCCTCTATTACGCAAACCATATAACATAATGAGCTTGGCTGGCTCTAACAAGCAAATGATAAAGCTTGCGCCACTCCATACTTCAAAATTAAGAATTGATATATACTTTTATCCGGCTAACAAAAAGGAAAGTTTAAGGTGGCTATTAGCTAAATCAAGACCCGTTACCTCCGTAATTACCTTAACGCTTTATTTATAAGATAAAAAGTACCACCCCTTATTTTTATTTTCGAAGGCTGGCTCATAATGTTTTCTCTATAAAAGCATTTTGCTAAAATAGAGGATGGTTTTCCAAATTAAACAATACCACTTTGTTACATGAACAATAAATTGGTGTTTAAGTTTTAGACAGTAATTAAAATTTATTTATTATTTACTGTTTTCTTTTGCATATTTTCTTCTAGCTAGATTCCTAAAGTATAGAGAAATAAGATGCAAAAACAATCGTTCTCATTATTTTTGGATCTTGTCCGGGTCAATATCGGATTAGTTTTGTAGAAATGGTTCAAGCCAGTGATATTTGTTAGAATTTTTTTGTGCGCAAGCTATCCACTCTTTTATGAGCACTCGACTAAACCGTTTCAATTATTGATCTTATTTAATTAAGCTAATTGATAATAGGGTGAATAAAGTAATCATGTGTATTAACATATCACTATGTTATTAGGGACTATTTTCTTAACTTTTTTTAAGTTTATCAACACGTATTAGTCTCTGGAGGTGATCCAACTTAAAAAACATGAGATTGGCCAGAAATTTATTTGTAGGTTTCCTGCTAAAGTTTGTCTATTTATATTGGCCTAATTTAAAAAATTAGGTTCTAGCATAGTAGGTTGTTAAGACATTCATATCACCTATGGAAAAAAGGACTTCTGTGGGAGCCTAAAAAGTGTTAAGGGAAAGAATGTAAAGATTAACTAAACCTAATAAATAAAAGTTTCCAAAATTGGGATTCTAGCTAGATAAGGTCATACTTTAGACTAAACATCTTTAGAATCAGAAATACTCACCCCCTGCAAAAACATTGAAAATACGGCTCCCCATCCTTAAAACAGTAAGTGGGGAAAACAAAGTCATATTAATGTACCGTTTTAAATTTTTAAATGTATCAAAATTATCTTTTGAAGTTGCGCCTATTTCATCTGTTAGGGTCAAAACATAAAGCACCCCCTAAAGGTTGCTTAAGAGGGGATTGGCTGCAGGCTTTATAGAATTCTCCTCACAAATTTTCTGTTCCTCCCCTGGGTATGTTTTCTAATGGGCAAGGGGGATACCACACCGTAAAATTGTATCTTGGTTTTTTAATACCTTTTTTTTGCTTATTTCGTAATCGGTATTATGATTTTAATTTATTATTTCCAAGGTTTTAATATAATTGTTTCTCCTAAGATTTATATCTTACTTTTGTTATTCAAGCATGTATGTATGTTACACCTACCTAACACGCCAGAATAAGTTATTTATTTAAGCCTGATATATTAACTGATTAGTTTACATAACCAAGTAAGTTTAGAATTAACCTCCTCAAGCACCGAAGACATAATCAACGCACTCTCTATTGAATATGAAATCTATAAGGAGTAATTTGTACGACCTTTTAAAGGAAGAAAAATTAGTAAGGTGTCATCTGAAGAAAAAATATATAACAACCACTTAGCTTATTAAACCCATGATATAGGACCTTTCAGGTAACCCATTAAAGGGTCCCGGTACGCCTTTTCTTCTAACTATCCCGTTTCTATTTCTCCTCCCGGTCAAATTACTTTAAAATTACAGTAGCCTGCGCTAAGTAGGAGATTACCCCCGATCTAAAACTAATTGTCTGAAAAGTATCACCCTTTGACTCACAGATAGGGCCGCCCGTTACAACACTGAACCGCTTTAACAAGACTTGTACCATAAACTTTAAGATATTGAGGTACATTATAGAGGGTGTTAAGCTCTTATAAAGAAACAAATCTATTTTCTTGCTGGCATAGCGCCGAAGTAGCCGCCTTAATTTTTTTCTTTCCACGCGTTTCCCCATATCCATATTCTCAGATAAAGGATAACTTATCTTATTTTTTTAGAGCTTAAGGCTTGGTATTTTTAAGTTAGTACTTTTTATTGTTTAAAGATAAAAATTAAAGCTTTTTTATTTACTTCTATTATATTCTGTTCAAAGGACAATTTAATTATCGAGGGAAAAATTTGTTCTGTTAACCTGTTTTTTAAATATCTTTATGCTTTTTTTAAAATTTTTTCCGATTCTTGTAAGCTTTGTTTCAAAACCTTACTTAATCTAATTGATTTTTAAAAGTATAATAATTTGTCTTTTGTTTCCTATATTAGTTTATTGTGTTTTCATTTTCCATACTAGGATTTAATAGATTTGCGTGGCGTAGGCTCAGACAATCAAATTTAAATCATTAGGTAATCTGATTTATCAAGTTGTCAAATTTGTAGTAATTTTATGTTTCATCCTCTGAAGCTTTTTTTTTTATCTCTTTCAAAGATACTTGTGTCAAAATAGTGGATTATTACTTAGTGATTTTTGGTTTTTTAGGGGGTTTATTTATTTTGAAAAACCCTTCTTTATATTACTATTCATAGTTTTTAGAACCTTTATTACTTCAATATCATATTTCAACTTAAAGAGCATTAAATATTCTTAAGGTAAAAAAAATGATATTACCATTATTAAGTTAAAATATAGTAAGATAACAATAAGCAATAATAAATATTTTAAGGAATAATATAATTTAAAGTGAATTTTTTCTTGAATACCTCTATTTTATAAAATCAGAGTTATAATAATTATTCAGATATTAAATAAGCGATAGTCAACAAATTTTGATATAAGACATATAAAAAATAAGGTCTTTCCTACTATACTTTACTTATAAAGGGTATTAAACAATACATACCTAATATAAAACAAACATTAAAGGATTTATTTGTAATGTTTTATTACCTCTGATTCCCTGCGTAGCAATGCGGGGGTGCTTCGACCTAAAGGTGCTTCGGAGGAGAGTAGAAAAAATTCCGCGCCATGCACATTATAATTTAAAATCTATAAAAATTCCTTTGTCTACGGAGTCCGAGTCCGAAAGCCCGTAAAATTTCATTGTTTGTACATATTTTTCATAATGGTGTCCTAGGGAGGTCCAGCAAGGTTGTGCCTTTACAAAAAAAACCTTATAAGCAGCAATAATTTATACTTGAGATATGTGTAAATCTGATTATTATTAAGTGGCAAGTATTGCCAACGGAGGCAAATAAAACAATGAGCTTTACGCAATATTTAAAAAAATACACAGGTTCGTAAAATTATCCTACTAATATCTATAAATATAAATGGGCAAATTGCCCCTTTATTGGACCATCTCTTCATTTTAAGAGCTCAGCAGGTGAACACACAAATTGTTTGATAAAGAAACTCTAGTTCATAAGTATTTTGTATTGAATTCATTTAACAAAAATCTGAATCAAATTTTTATATGCAATTGGTTCCCAAAATTGAATTTTTATAAATTCCTCGGATAGATAAAAATATTTTTATTGTTAAACTCAACTCTATCAAACATTATAATCAGAAGATAATAATCTATTTTACCATTAAAAATACTGATCACAAAACATGATCAGGCCTTTAAACTGATTGAAATTTAAAAGTTATATATTTGGAAGATTTTTCTATTGTGGTGTATATAGGGTTATACAATAGGGGTATTAAGACATAAAAGCGATAGTTTAGAGTAAATTACTATCTTAACTTGTACATTACATTCAAATTCATTACAAAAAATTAAAAACTTAGAGACTTTTGCAATCAATTAATCCCTGAAAAATAGAGGCATAACGTTTATAATTTATAATCCGGTTTTATGAAATTTCTTAGTTTCATACTATATACGTCAAGCTTTTTCAAACTATCACAACTTAATCTATTTATTACCATTTAATTATTTAGCTTAAATTAATCATATTAATTTTTCATATAGATTACTATAAGTGTAGAAAAATAGTTATTTTATATGATTGATTATTTTACCCCAATATGTACAGTGTTTTGAATACGTTTGGTAAAACTGACTATATCTCTTTAATGCAATCTTATTCGATCGCGTTTAATACTATTTATTAGAAGAAGATTTCCTTAAAAATACAAAAATTTCCCTTTTCCATCTCATTTATTTCCCGCTAATCAGGAATAGAATTACGTGTAGTTGTTATCCTTATTCTTAGTATATAAAAATACTCTTTTGTGCGCGTTGGGTTCAGCCGAAGGGCTTTATTATTTTTTTGTTGTATGTCAAGCTTTCGCATTGTTTCCGTTTGGAATTTATATTATATAATAAATAAAAAATGCAAGAAACTATTGAAAAAGAGGCGAATTAATGATTGACGTTATAGTCCTGATAATTAATTTCAATTTTTGCTTGTTTCATCGAATACTAAGTTTTAGTATTCAGTATGTATAAAATTTATTATTTTTCAACTATTAATAAAAGAATTAAAGCTTCACTTAGATTCTAGTAAAATACGAGATAATTATATATAAATAGTAAATAATTAACTGGTGAATACCAGTTTCCAGCATATAGTCAAACTTGCAGATATAATGAAAAATTACTTAGGCCCAATTGGGAGCAACTACGTAGGTAAGGTCAGTTTAAGTTGCTCCAAATATTTTACTACCCACTGCTCACGCAGTATGGAGTCGGGCTATTACTTACTAATGATTTTACTAATAACTTCGAATTGGTCACGTTTTAGGTCTCTCGGATCCTTAAACTCGATAATAAATTGTTGATAATTTAGGTTACTTTGGTTTCCACGGTATATACTAAATGGGGTCAGGGTACATATTATTCACTACCCCTTATCTTTTTCCGCATTAAAGAAAAACATATAAGGTCTCCCACCGTTAGCAATTAATATAATGAATTTACCGAAAAACGTATGGAAATTTTTCAGCGGTGGACTGACTACCAGCGCACACTTATAAAGAATTTTTTTGAATTTTTCTTAGACTCGAAGCTTTTCTTCCTAACAAAGGAATAAGTTATTCAAAATGGTGCCACTATTTACTTCAAATGCCTTCTTCTTGAACTTCATATACAAAATTAGAAGTTATCAATAAGGGTTACGGAATTTGTACTTTGATACTCCAAAATATAGTTTTTTAAATTAATCTATAAATAAAACGTTCGAATTTTGTTCACTTATTGATGAAAGATTTGCAGCCGATTAAACAGAATAAGAAAAACAACCCCTCCGGCTTCTATAAAACTAGAAACAGCTTTAAAGTAAAAGTAAAGGCGCCTTAAAATTTAGTCATTATAATAGCATATTGCTCCTTTTAAATTTAGTATCTCTTGTGGAATAATGATTTTGTTACCTGAATTTAGTGATACATGTTTAAAATGAATTGACAGATTTTTTCTTTTGAAGTTTTAAAAGGGGCATTAAATATCAAAATAATTATTTATTGTTTCAAATAATCTCTTTCCTCTTATTTACAAACTCAAAATAATAACATCATGCCTCTCTTTTTCATAATCCTATACAGTTTCCTACCACCCTACTACTAAGCAATCTCAACCCGCACTATTATAATTAGATTTTTAAAGGTTAGATTATTTAATAATTAGTCCTGGGTAGTTAAGGACCGTTTTACGTAAATGGTTTACCTTGAATACTAACGATCAACCCGTCCTTAGCCCTCTCAAAACATTTTTATAATAATTGTGTTTATAGTTACTTGGGTTAGCAACTTTAAGTCTTTATAACTGCAATTATAACACTAAGACTAGACATTGGCTTATTGTTTGAGTCATCACAAAATATACTATAATTAATCCTAAAGATATCAAACTTTCGGGAATGCCTATATCATAGTGAAGCGATAGCTTAACACAACTCCAACTAACGAATAAATATTAATTAATTTAAGTCTTCATAACTTAATAAATAATTTTGTATTATTTCTTTATTTAATTCGCACTGTTTCTTTATAGTAGTTTGATTTAAGGATTAAGGATTTGGGCGCTGCTGTTACTCCATCGTACTTACTATAAGTTTTATCCGCTCGTCCAAAGAATTCGCCGTTTTTATAATGGCTATTTTTGTTTATGTTTATCTCATCAATTTTCTTACAATTTTAGAATTTCAGTTTTTTATATTAGGTTAGATCTTCCAATCATTATTCGGGAATTAGCCTTAAATTACATTCAACCGTCTAAATAATTTATTTTCTATTAATATCATCTACCTAATGAACGTTGATTAGTATGTTAAATAATTTGCGTAAGTTAGTATAAGCATGGAAATAATACTTAATAACTCTCTATTAAGAATTAGATACATTATCTGGGATATGCAGGAACTAGATTCATCATCTTCTGTCTTCTCGTCTAAAGAATGGTCTTTATGCGAAGCCTTAAAAAAGGATTAATTCTTCTCCGTGTTTAAACGTCTCAATATGTTAGACCTTTAGTTTTGTAAAGAGGTACTTTTATTTTTTAAGCTAAAAAGAGATAACGGTTATTCTAGTTTCTCAGGATTCACATCATACCCGTCGAGGAATAAACTTGTGTTCAGTCACTCTATTGAGAAGGAACTAACATTTGTTATAATAGAAAGTTTCTCTATTAGTTAAGATTTAGATTTTCTACATATTGATAGTTCAAAGGTGGAGAAATATCTTTATTGTATTTTAAAGTGAAAGCTTTTAATTATAGGGATAGTTAGAGGTTTTTGCTACATTTTAAAAACAGGAAGATTATTAAAGATAGTTTTTTCATTATATTAGCTAAAAAATTTGTATAAGAGCTTCCTACATGTATACGTTGTTTATTATATTATTAAAATTAAAAACAATATTACACCTGATTTTATCTTTTTCTTTGTTTTAATATTAGAAAGCCTCAATCTTTTCCAAATTTACTATAAATATTTTTATCCGGTGACACTTGATTTAAGGGCGAAGCTCTCTTTTTTCGGTCAGGAGTTAGAAACGGGTAACCTTAAATTTTCATATTACTGTCTAATTAATTTATATTTTTTTCAATGGACTATATACTTTCATTACTAGTAAATATATTATTTTTGAATTGGATTACGTGTAGTCTCTAAGGATCCTACTAAGAAAATTCATCGTGTGTGGTTCTCCTGTGATTGCTTTCAAATTACAATATTGTCCACTTTTATCGTTTAAGATAATTGGTAATGCAATTATGTTTGAATTTTGCCCACATATAGTGAATCTTTAAGGGAGAAGTAAGATGGGGATTAATTATCCCCTCCGATTGTAAAACATAAAGACGATTACCTAAATTGAATATAAACATTTAGAGGTGTCACATTTGAATAGACCCACCGTAGACGTAGCCAAAACCCGAAGAAAAATTTTTCATCCCTGTATGGAACATGCGATCAATTATGTTAGGAAGTGGTAAAATAAGCTCAGTCCGAAAGGAAAAGTATC
Source organism: Ophiocordyceps xuefengensis (assembly GCA_020975735.1). Classification (NCBI taxonomy): domain Eukaryota; kingdom Fungi; phylum Ascomycota; class Sordariomycetes; order Hypocreales; family Ophiocordycipitaceae; genus Ophiocordyceps; species Ophiocordyceps xuefengensis. The sequence goes on from JACYFI010000168.1 coordinate 10,037, forward strand.
AAAGTTACAAAATAGTTAGCTCCTAACATCCAGGGTAGCTTGTTTATCAGAAACAGAAAGGAACCCATAACCTATTTTAATTTTATAGATGTTTCTTTTGAAAAACCTGTCTCTTGTTAAGATCTTCTTATTCCGTGATGGGTTAACCTAATCCCTTCTTATCTTATTGTAACCCTAAGAGGTGGAAACATGTACCTGCTACGTTTAGCAGCGGATTTCCTTGAACCTAGGACCTAAAAATATGTAATATGCATCCTCAGGATGAAAGCTTTAGGGCGTAAAAGAGGAGGATCGCTAAATACACCATACAGTAAGGAAGCTTATTTGAAAATGCTTGCCTGCTATATTTTTTTTTGTTTTTTATTATGTTTTGCTTCTATTTGTGCGCAAGTTGCCTTGTATTATTTTTTTTCGCCAGCTAACTAGCTTGCACTATAAAAAAAATAAGGAATCCCCTACTAAAAGCTAATCGTGTTATCTTCCCCGAGATCTATTCAAGAAAACCTTGCAACCACTCGTAGTTATGGGAAATAAAACTCAAGAAGTACCGATCATGCTACTTTGTTATTGCTGTGCACAAGAAATTCGGAGTGCGGAGTACACGCTGGCTAGCATCTATATTTTTTGTGCCCATTGTGGTTATGTTTTACTGCCGCTAATATAAAGCAGTAAATAAATTCAGGAACAGCAGCTGAGCATCGCAAGAGAAAGTTTTTAATTTTTCTATAGTTGATATTAATTTTTCGTTGCGCACTTGTTCTAAGATCCCATTATAGTTGGCAATGATAATAAATTTTTTTATACCTTTTACTTTGTAATGCTTACCTTCTCTAATCATTCCTAGATACTTTGCCTTAACTTTAATAAAATTTACCATATTTTCAACCAAACACATGGATACATTATGAAGTAACTGTAGTAAACGAGCTGTGGGTGATAAAATCGGAGCTTCTTATAAGACCAATGTACCTGAGCTTCTTGGATTAATATCACCGTTTTTGAATGATAATGTATAAGTTTGTTAAGTAATTATCCCTTTTTTTATTAGAATACTCTAATCTGAACGCATCCCCTGTTCACTCTTGGGGCTTTAAAACCCATTAATATAGAACAACCAAAGCTTGTCTTTAAGCCCCACTTATCAAAAATTATCTTCAAGATACTTTTTAAACGGTGTTAAAAATTCCTAATATTCAAATATTACTGTAATTAGCCCGAATCAGTTGAGTATACTTAGGGATTCATGTTACCAATTTTACCACTTTCATTAAAGGTAAAATATAAATAAACAAACGCTATGGTTCTTTCTTACAAAATATATTTTAACCTCCTTTTTTATCCCTTCAAATTTTATCTATACGACCATACCCCTATTTTGTTTTCTATATAATGTGCTATTGTAGTTCAGATGTTGAAAACAATCCTTGAAATCTTTCTAACAACCCAAATCCAACCTTTTGACCTTCTATTATCCTGCTAGGAAAATTACACCAATTTCCTTTATCTGTAAGATTGTTCTATATTTAGAATAAAGTATCAGAAATTGACAAAGGTAAATTAGTATATTTTTATCATAGTACTTTATTATTGCCCCTAGCTATGTTACAAATAGCAACGTTACTGCTGATTTTACTAACAAAATGAGTAGATTGTATCCCTAACGTAACACGGGAAGTGGACAATTTTATACAGAGTTTCCAGCACTTCTAGCAAGATTTTTACGTGGAACACCGTAGGTTTATCCCACGTCCCGTCACTACAGGTCTACATTGGTGACTATCAAACGTAAAATCCCTAATATTCCTATAGAACTCATAGCGGTAAAACATACAACTATGTACCAAATATGAGGTTTTAACTAGAGCAGCTGAT